>SNQJ01S0041157.1:21188-35146 GCA_010110895.2 Picea sitchensis
ATAAAAGTTGTCTTGGAAAGTCTCCCAGTTTTTTGGATGGCATTAGCCCACATCCCTGCTTCTGTTTTGAAGACCCTTCGTCAACTTATCTTTACCTTCCTTTGGACTGGAAGTAAGAAGCACAAAGGTTATCACCTCAGCAGATGGGAGGTAATATCAAAACCAAAGTTGATGGGTGGTTAGGGCCTAAAAAACCTACCTCTCTTTTATAAGGTGCTCTCGGCTAACACCCTTTGGAGAATTTTAACAAAACCTGGCCTATGGAGTAGAGTAATCAAAGCTAAATATCTCCATCAGCTACCGGTTCACATTTGGATCAGATTTGCCTCAGAGCGCCCTACAACAGGTTCACAGTCCTGGAAACATCTCTCTTCCACCCTACCGATCATTCTACAGTGGATTTCGTGGAAACCAAGAAATGGTTGCTTGATTGAGATCGACAGAGACTACATTCTGGGCTTGGGCATAAAAGCCATGCTCTCTCCTCTTCTTCTCACACACCTACAAGATAAAAGTCTCATCTTCTTACATCAATGCTGCATTCCGACAAATGGGGGACTCTTAGGTGACACTTGGCTCAAAGGTGCGGATCTCCAGCTGGATACCGAGTTTATTTTGGAATGGGACGGCTACATCCATCTCATAAAGGAAGCTGGTGTGAGACTACAAGAAGGGTCAGATACCCTCATCTGGACGGGAGGAGACTGTTCTGGCCTGCTCAACGCTAAAAATGTATACCAAGATTTGGCTTCAAAAATATGGAATCCTATAACTGATAGCTGGAGACAGAGGATCTGGAGGGACGAGTGCCCATTGAAGATAAAACTATTTGCGTGGCTTCTGATTGAAAACAAATTACTAGTCTGGGAAAAGCTGCAAGCTCGTGGCTGGGAGGGCCCGAATCGTTGCATCCTTTGCAAACACTCCAACGAAACATTACTCCATGTCTTTGTACATTGCTCCTTCATCCGCTCGATCTAGTCTCTTCTATCAACGACGATAAAGATCACATCTTCATGGTCGAGCTCCAGTGTTCACAGCTACTTTCGTAATTGGTTCAGTGTTAACAGAACCCATACCATGCTCCATGTCCACCTTTGCTGGCAAGTATGGAAGGCCAGGAACACAACGATATTTAAAGAGATGACTCCATCAACTCATAGAGTGACAAGCTACATTCTTGCTGAGGCGGTCGAATATCTTAAAGGCTTTGCCTCCCATAAGGCACAAATTTTCTATCCCAATAGACAGGGCAGTGGCCTGGTTCGATGGTGCGTCACAACAAGGAGGCGCTCTTTGTGGGATCGGGGGTAAAATTTTCTTAAACCCCCACACTAGCTTTTGCTGGACACTGAACTGCGGACAGGGATCTAACATGAAGGCAGAACTTTTGGGTGCGTGGGCATCACTCATTCTGGCATGTCACCACACCGATGAGTTGATACTTCTCGGAGACTCAAAAATTACTATCGATTGGCTGAATGGTCTAGCTGACTTCCAGGTGGCAGCCCTTGAGTGTTGGAAAGAGAGAACCAAAGATGCTACACTACTGTTTAGAAATCTCTCTTTCACTCACATTTATCGAGAGGAAAACAATGAGGCGGATACCCTTTCTAAAAGAGCATTGCATCTTCCATCGGGCCAAATCTGCTTTACAAAATGGGAGGATGGCAACGAAGGACCAACCATCAAGATTAAGCTTTGATTTTGTCATCTCCAGTTTTATTCTGCAAATCTCTTGATCTGAAAGTTGATCATAGATGAGATTAGGATTTTATAGACTTTGACAGCCATGGACTGCTCCAAGCATTTTAGCATTTCTTCTTTTGTATCGGTCTTTCGAGAAGACGGATTTTGTAAATTTTTATATCCTTATGAATATAAAAAACATTTTTTTCTCGTGGAAAAAAAAAAAAAAAACTCAGCATATCTAATTTTCACATCCACTCTTTAATAAGATGGCATTATTAGGTATACTATGTATCAACAAAAATAGAATTAGCACTATTAGATATACTATGTAATAACAAAAATAGAATTCACCACTCTCTAAATATCCTTCCCATAAAAAAGTTGGAAGAATAAGTGAAAATGTAATTAACTAATAACAAAAATAGAATTCACCACTCTCTAAATATCCTTCCCATAAAAAAGTTGGAAGAATAAGTGAAAATGTAATTAACCAAAAACTAACCGTTTTTAGATTAAAAAAATTATTGTCAATACATGTTCATTAAATACATTATTATTTATTATTATTTTTGTTTTATTTTCAAATATAAAATATTTTTAAAATTAAAATATATTAAATATAAATAAAACACATCATATATCATGAAAATTTAAAAATTCAAAACTGTTTACACTCTGAACTGAAACAATGTAAAGTAAATTGAGTGGCAAGTTAATAAACATTGAAAATTCCAAAAAAATGTTTACAGTGAGAACTGAAACAGTGTAGAGTGAATTGAGTGGCACTTTAAAAGGAAAAAAGTGGAAGAAGTGTGCACAATAATAATATTTAATTTATGGCCAAATTATATATGGATAAATAAAGTAGAGTAGCAAATATGGATAAATGCTTTGTTTTAATGTTAATGAAGTATGATTTTTTTTTACTTTTTTTTTAGAGAATTAATGACTTTTTTCCCTGGCAGCTTGTTGGCTAGATAATGGCTATTGTAGTTTATACGTTCACGTTCTGTAGAGGCATGGATGATCCTCTCTATAAATTGAGGCAAAGGACCCATATCCACATCGTATCTTGGAGCGTGGGACGTCATGAAATCACTGCTCTGTGCTATATGCTCTTGAATTTTCCATTTGTCAGGACCTGCATATAACTAGCATAGTTAATGAGATTCAAATGCCAATAGAAGATAGTATCTGTGTCTGCAAGTTGTAATATTATGCACTAACAGAAGCAATTTGATCGTACAGGATAGAGAAAAAAACAAAGGTACAAATCTTAGTGTTTCATACATCGATTTTAACCTTGATGTAAGTTTTCTCCAAGCATTCGGGCTATTATTGGAGATTATCGGCAATGAGAGGTTGCAGGGTTTTACACGGCTTCAACACCTATATTGATTAAGTTTCCAGAATATCCTTGCAAAGAAAAACAAAGCCAAACAATGAATCCAAGAGCTTACTGGTATTTGAATTTGAAGAGTAGAGGGGAAGAAGCAATGGCGTACCTTTCTGTGTTTTTCCACAGATACATATTGACCCCATATTTATTCTGAGCCTATATGCCAATCTAGAAGTAGTAGCTGGAATGGATAGAAGTCAGCCAAGGTGCTCTATTGAAATAACTATTATACATAAATTAATTGACATTCAACGGTTATGGATCTGCTAGTTATTTATGCTGGATGTAGGCTCTTGAAAGGTAAATGAATCATAGCTAACTATTTAAAATGGTAAAGTGGTCAATGAAAAACTATCAATACCTTCTGAATACACCCATTTTAGCTTCTTTCCATCTCGATATCTCATCACATGAAATACCGCCACAACCAAAAGTTGCAGTGTTACATGTATTCAAAGAAAAATCACAGAATGTCTCATAAACGCCCCTCGAAAGCACACCATATATGATAAAGTCAGGCAAAGATGAAATGGGTAGAAAACTTACCGTCCATGAACCATCATCAGAAGTTATGTAAGCTTTTGTAATCGAGAGATTCAAATTGGTCAACACTTGTACAACTGTTAATGAAATGCCATGTTTATTAGCACTGTCAACCTGCATGTAGAAAAAAGATTAATTCAGATTTCAACTAAACCTGGAAAAAAGCACCGGGGTGAGATATAAACGCCTAACCTTAAGGAATTAAACTCATAAGGCAAAAGAAAGTTGTTTGCATAGTAATTGCATTCTCTCATGTGGTATTGTCAATCTCAACCCTGCAAGGCCAATTCAGAGGATAAGGTTAGTCCGAATGAAATGGTAAACCTTGGAGAGTTCAGAAGCTATCCAATCCATTTCTGACACAAACACAAAACTCCCATAAGCCCAAAACTCGATAGCACAAAAAATTCAGATTGGGTTTCCTGTTCTCGTTCTTGAAGAAAAATGTCGTTATATAGACCTAAGCAGTCTGGAAAGCGGCTCGAATTCCTTTGGAAGACTAAGAAAATACAGATGCAAAAGAGCACGGTTTGCTAATACTGTCAAGTGCTGAATGATTGGCTTGCCCTTCTTCGACTTCAATGAACTTTGATGACTTTATTTCTCTCATTCGCTCTGCTTATATATCTCCATTTATGTTCTATATGAATCACCTTGAGAGCCTCTCTTCAATCCTGGCGTGCCCAGAGCTCCCCGGTGAATCGTACGTGATGTTGGTTGCATCTCTCTGTGCTCTCTGCTTTTCTCTATGCTCAGATAGACCAGAACTGCCATCGAAAAGAGCGGGGGAGTTGAGATTTTGAAAAAAATTGAAATGGACGATGGACGGAATGAGTGCATCTCCCCTACGTCAGCTGGCTCAAAAATGGAGAGGCCACACGGATGACTTCGCGGGCACGCACTGCACAAACTAACGGAAACGATAACGCCGTTTGGGGTAGTATCTCTACCGGCCGGTGTATGTAGTTGCCGGGATAAGGCATCGGCGGTGGTCGGAGTAAGCAATCCACGGTGGCCGGCAAAGGTCCAAATCATTTTCCCTTTAGCCTACGCCAATTTTAAATTTCAATAAGCGACCTAGGTTGTTTTCACGTGTGGTAACTTACTAGCACAGCCACTCAAAACCGTGGATGATGAACGCCTAAAAGCAATGTCAAAGCTTCTTCCTGCAATCGGAATGATGAAATGAGTGGACAACTGGAGAAATGCGTGGACAACTGGAATTTGACGATTCAATATGAAATGCCCCGACAACTAAACGTGCTCACAGCCAGAAAATGAAAATGAAACACGCAGATAGTTGAGGAAAGTCAGAAATGAAACGCTCAGAAAATGAAACGCTCATAGAGTTGAGCAAATCCAAATTTGGTAATCTCAAAGGTTAATCATTTAAACGTGGCAATCATATAGTGCTATAGTAATTTCTTAATATGATTAGGTAAATGTTAAAAAGTAAACAGGTTAACTGATGCATTCAAAAATACAAGGAAGTTATGAAGAGTAAATCGCATTCATTGATTTGGGAGGACGTCTAAGAATATGCCAGCATTTTTAATTGTTAGCCATCAGATTAAAAAGTGATTAATTGTGCCCATTGTCAATAGGTATACACTTTTCGACGTAATAAAATTAGTAAAAAAAAATAAACTGTGAAAAGATTTCCATGACCTCACAATAAGGAAGTCGAAACAAATATGGCATACGACTCTTCAAGGGATTAATATCAATGAATAAGTTACGTTTGCATGTTATTACACATCAAGGAAGGAGAAAGGAGACTGCTACTACGCATCAACAAAAAAATGAGTGCGCATCAACAAAGAAGCGAGGAGGTTGATTAGCAACTCTTGCTTGTCGAGACTGCCAAACTCTGTTATTGGACTTCACATTTTCAGTGCATTTCTATTTTTTGATACCGTCTTAGCCTTTTAATTTAAGTTGTAACTGTTTGTTCAGATGTTTATTTTAAATAACGAAATAGCATGTAATCATAATTTTAAATCTATCGCCGGTTAATCTATGAATCGTGACTGCCAAACTTCCATTTCATTCAGGCATATCTATTCGGCTTCACATTTTCAGGGCATTGTTATTTTATGATACAACTTGAGCCTTTTAATTTAAGCTGTAACTCGTTCAAATGTTTGGATTAAATAACAAAAACTCGTGTTATCATAATTTTAAATCTATCATCCATAGTACAGTTAATCTATGAATCGTGGAATTAAACAATAGGAATCGTCATACCTCAGATGTTTAAATGCTCGACATTCATTCTTTCTCACGATTAGTTTGTTTTATTTTTTATTTATTGGAAGGAGAATTTTCAAGTTTGTTTTATTTATTTTTATTTATGAGAAGGAGAAATTCCAATGAAAAATTACTTATTAAATTCAGTACTATCCCTTCAGTGTACCTCCTTAGTCCCGAGCGAAATACTCTTTACATTATTACTATTGGTCGGTTGTTTATTAATATAAAAAACTAACATATTGTTGGACACTTTGGGATATTCTGATTGTATTGTTTAATTATGGGATTCACAATATCCCAAGTCTCCAAAGAATAGGAGCAATGTTAACATGCAAGACACTTTATTCTATTTGCATTCTCCTTAGTTTCGAGGTATGAAAGTCTGTAGACTATGATATCATTTAGATTTATATATAGTTTTATATATTTAAATTTGTATATAGTTTTATATAGTATGGAAACCAATATTATCGAATGTACTTGATTAATAATTGCATGTTTCCGACCGTGAATAATATTTTCATTTCCCAACGTCTCCAAAGAATATAGCAGTCTCCTTAATTTCGAGGTATGGAATTCTGTAGACTCTCGATATCATTTAGCTTTATATATAATTCTATATAGTATGGAAACCATTATAACGAATGTCTCTAACCGTGATTAATAATTGCATGTCTCTCAGGGTGAATAAAAATTGCCGCTTCCGACTTCCCCTTTCACATGAAATTCATCACTAAAACCCAAGGTTATATATATAATAGGAATCTCTCCTTTCTACGGTATTGTATATAATTATTTTACAATCTGTGTAGATTTAATGAGTAAGAATGTGTTTTGGGTGTGAGCTTAATGGAGTTTAATGATTAAGAAATTTAACCCAGACTATCCGATTGGGTTTGGGTTTAAATGGGTACGTAGGTTTAATGGACGCCATTGGGGTTTGGGTTTAAATGGGGCCGAATCAACCCTAGGTTCAATGCACGCGATTGGTCTAAATTCTATAGATTGGTCATTTCAATTTGGCGGATTGAGATATTATAATACTGCGCTCCGATTTAGATTTGATATTAGATGTGATATTATAATACTGCGCTATGATTTAGATTTAAGTGATTTGGATACAACTAAGTAATGGTTTAAGACTACTCTTTAGTTCTTCGCCCTATGCAGCAAAGTCCATTAACCATTCATTTTCTTGTTCAGGCTCCTCCAGCAACTGATATTCCATTGGCAACATTTTCTACAAAGGATTCAGACATGAACACACCAGCAGGATGCGTCTAGCAACATGCTTCCTCGTGACAAGTTAATCATATTAATATATTATAATTATAATTTTTTAATAATTAGAGATTTCCAAAATTATTATAATAATAAAGGTTAGAGTTAGGGTTAGAATAGGATTACATTGCAAATAATAATTATAAATTCATTTGTAATTATAAATAATAATTACAGATTCATTTCAAATAATAATTGCAACATATAATTTAAACTCAATTTAAAATAATTGCAATTTTTTGTATTTAAATTTTTAAAATATTTATTTATAAAATAATAGGAATAAATCATAATATTAGATTATTCTTATTTTTATTGGTATTATAAATTATTAAATGATTTACTATCAATGTGAAAGTACAAATTATATAGAATTACTAATAATGTCCTTAGAACAAGTGTAATTTATCATCTACAAAGTTCAAGATGATTTTCTATAAATGTATTTAGAACAAGTAAAAATCATAATTGTAAAGTTCAATATTATTTGCTATCAATGTCCTTAGAAAAGGTATAATTCTAAATTTTCTTCTATTGCATCACATTAGTTGAAAGTTCCTATTTTTCTAACAAAGGAAACACTTCATTAATTTTTTTTTTTTAAAGTTGGCTAGAACTTCCTTTTCGTAATGTGTCGAACACAAACCAACCTTCCCATGTGACAAACATAACTCGACATTGCAATTTGAAAAACAAAATCAAACGTTGCAACGTGCCAAACATAGGAATGTTGCAATGTGATGAATATACTAATGTCACAATATGATGAACATAATAACGTCATAATATGACCAACACTACAACGTTGTAACATGATGACCAAAGCCATGTCATGACAATGGGAATAGCATATCCCTATCATCGCAATTGAACAAACAAAGTTACATCACAATATGATCAATAATGTAACTTTGCAATCTAACGAACATAGCCATCTCGTCACAATGTGATGAGCATATCGATGTTGCCACAATGTGATGAACATAGTTTCATCACAATCTAATGAATAATGTAACGTGACAATATGATGAACATATCCCTTTCGTCGCAATTTGACGAGCATATCCCTATCCTCACAATGTGTCAAACATATCAACACGTTGCAATGTCATGAAAATATACTAATGTCACAATGTGACAAACATAGCCATGTCGTAACAATTTGACGAGCACATCCATGTCATCATAACATGAGGGACATAGTAACTTCACATTTCGACGAATAGTTTAACGTTGCAATCTCATGAAAATAACACTTTTCTCGCAATGCGATGAGCATATCCCTATCTTCACAATATGTCAAACATATCTTCATGTTGCAATGTGAAGCAAATATACTAACATCACAATGTGAAAAACATTTCCAAACATCACATGTGATGAAGATAGCCCATTGTCCAATGTGGTGTACACACATTTTCGTAATATGTGTGTCGACACAATTTGACGAGCACATCCATGTCGTCGCAATGTGATAGACATAGTAACATCACATTTCGATGAATAGTTTAACGTTGCAATCTCATGAAAATAAGCCTTTTATCGCAATGTGATGAGCATATCCTTGTCCTCACAATGCGTCAAACATATCTTCATGTTGCAATGTGAAGAAAATATACTAACATCACTAAGTGACAAACATTTCCAAACGTTTCATGTGACGAACATATCCCATTGTCCAATGTGATGTACACACATTTTCCTAATATGTCAAACACAAACCAACTATGTCATGTGATGAACAAATAACATTGTTGCAATTTGACAAACACAACCAGATGTTGCAATGTGACAAACATAGTAATGTTGCAATATGAGGAATATTGTAATGTCACAATGTAATGAACATAGTAACATCATAATATAAAAAATGGTGTGACATCACAATGTGACGAACATAGCCATGTCATCACAATTTGATGAGCACATCCCTGTCATCCCAATGTGATAGGCATAGTAACATCACATTTCAGTGAATAGTTTAACGTCACAATCTCATGAAAATGTCCCTTTTCTCGCAATGTGATGAGCATATCCCTGTCCTCACATTGTTTCAAACATATCTTCGTGTTGCAATGTGAAGAAAATATACTAACATCACAATGTGACAAACATTTCCAAATGTCACATGAGACGAACATAGCCCATTGTCCAATGTGATGTACACACATTTTTGTAATATGTCAAACACAAACCAACCTTGTCATGTGATTAAAAAAACACAATGTTGCAATTTGATGAACACAGCTAGATGTTGCAATGTGACAAACATAGTAATGTTGCAATGTGATGAATATATAGTATTGTTACAATGTCATGAACATAGTAAAGCCACAATCTAACAAACAATGCAATGTTGCAATGTGACGAACATAGCCATGTCATCACCATGTGACGAGCATATCCATGTCATCACAATGTGATGAACATAGCCATGTCATCACAATGTGACGAGCATATCCCTTTTGTTGCAATGTGATGAACATAGTAACATCATTAACCGACGAACAATGTAACGTCGCAATATGACGAACATAACCCCTTCCTCATAATGTGACGAGCATATGCCTGTCCTCACAATGTGTCAAACATATCCTTATGTTTCAATGTGATGCAAATATACCGACGTCACAATATGATAAACTTTTCCAAACGTCACAATGTGACGAACATAGTCGATTGTCGCAATGTGATGTACATACCCAATGTCGCAATGTGTCAAACATATCTCAGTATTGCAATGCAATGAAAATTTCCTAACATCGCAATGTGACAAACATAACCCACTGTTGGAATATGATATACATATTCCAATGCCATTATGGCACAAACAAAAACCCTACATTGTAATGTGATGACCATGACCTTACGATGTCATGTGATGAACAAAACTTGATGTCGCAATGTGACAAACAAAACATGATCAACATCAAAATGTGATAGTGCCATAGTAAACCATGGTTAAACATAATCAACATGACACACCATAATGAGCTCCACATGGTCTATGAAAGTTAGCTATGGTCATGGTCAATCATAGTCATCCTCATTATTCCATAGTCAACCATGGTCATGGTCAACCATAGTCAACCATGATCAACCATAGTCAACTTTGGTCCACGTCAAGCTCAACCATAGTTAACCATAGTCAACCATGGAAAACCATAGTCAACCATAGTAGACCATACTCTTGGTCATGATCAACAATTGTTAACCATAGTTAAGGTAATGGTCAACCATAGTCATAGTTAAGGTCAAACATGGTGAATGTCATCCATAGTCATGGTCAACCATTGTCATGCCCATCCATGGTAATCTATGGAAAAAAATTATCAAACATGGTTAACCATTGTCAACAATGGTCAACCCCAATCAACCAAGGTAAACCATAGTGAAGGTTATGCTCAACCATGGTCAACCATAGCCAATGAAACTAAACCAAAGTCAACCAAGGTCTAGCAAATTTAACTATGACCATGGTGAGTGTCATGGACAATAAATGTAAACCATGGCTAACCATTGTTAACCATGCTCAACCATGGTCAGGGTCAACCACAATCAATCATGGTCATGGTAATGCATAACCATGGTCAACCATAGTCAATGATAGTAAACCAAAGTCTAAGAAGCTTTAATAAAGTTAACCATGGTCATTGTCAACCATAATTAAGCATGGTCATGGTAAACCAAGGTCAACTACAATTAACCATGGTCATAGTCAACCTTACTCAACCTTACTCAACCCATAGTCAACCATAGTAAACCAAAGTCAACCAAGGTGCAACAAAGTTAACCATGGTCATGGTCATTTTGGTCATAATGGTGCTAAATTATTAATATATTAATAAAGTAATGCATTATTAAAATAATAAAAGAATTACATTTCATACATTAAATGTAATAATAAATACATTACTAAAGAATTAATACATTAAAACATTAAGTTTTAATACAATGATAAAGAAACACAATAATAATACATTAATATCTTAGTACATTAATGTAATATATAATAATAATATATAAATGTTATATATATATATATATATATATGAAAGTAATTAATTTACATTATAGTATACAGCCTAAGTGGGCCTAATGGTTAAGAACGTGTGTTTCTTCTTAAGAGTTCACAAGTTCAAATCCAGAGGGGGGTAGGGTATGTATACCTCCGTAGACTTTACGAGTCAAATCGTTGGGCGAAGGGGGGTCCCTTGTCCCACAAACAAGGGGGTCTCATACACCAATTTGGCATGGCTTGGTCGTGACCTTAAAAATAGATTATTATTATTATTATTTATATTGATTAATACATTTAATATAATAATTAATTTATTATACTAGTTTATACATTGCTAAAATACTAACACATTAATAATGTAACATTAATGATACAAGTAACATATTAATTAACTTCTTAGCATCAACCCATCAATTACTTTACTTTTATAATTAACTTATCATACACAAGTTCAAATCTAGAGGGGGATAGGGTATGTATACTTTAGTAGACTTTACTAGTAAAATTGTTGGGGGGAGGAGGTCTCATACACCAATAGATTATTATTATTATAAAGTAGTTGATGTAAGACATTAATTAATTTATATATTAAAACACTAATACATTAATAATGTAACATTAATGATACATTAATATATTAATATAATATATAAAATACTAATACATTAATAATATAACATTAATATATTAATGTAATATATAAATGAATGTATTAATTTACATTATTACTCAATACATTATTAAAGTAGTAATACATTAATAAAGAATTATTACATTAAAAAATTAAAATATATTAATACACCAATAAAGTAATACATTAAAAATACATTATTACAATATTTTTTGAAAATATTAATTAATTAATTAGCATATTAATAAAATATTATTAATTAAAATATTAATATATTAATAAAGTATTATTAATTAGTCCAATAATAAAGAATTCATACCTTATGTATTTAAAAATACATTAATAAAATATTATTACATTAAAAAATTAAAATATATTAATACACTAATAAAGTAATACATCAAAAATATTTTAATGTACTATTAATATTTTAATGTATTTTTAAATACTTGAATATTTTATTAAGATATGAATGTTTATTAATAGATTAATTAATAACAATTTATTAATATATTAATGTTTTAATTAATAATATTTTATTAATGTATTAATCAATTAACTATATTTTCAAGAAATATTGTAATAATGTATTACTTTAATAATATATTAATATATTTTATTTTTTAATGTAATAATACTTTCTTAATGTATTATTGTTATACATTATTAATGTATTACTATTTTGCCCCGGATGGGGTGACACGCGGCAGAGAAGACATGCCACCTGGACTCGCACTTAGCGTTGGTTTAATAGCTGATGACCGCCACCCTCGCGCGACATTTAACGCTGATGGACGGCCATAGCAGTGGACAGGCGAAGGAGGTACTCCTCCCTCGCGCGACAATTAACCCCCCAGGCGCACAAGAATTCATAGCTATTATGGATGGATGGAGGATTAGGCAGTTTGATTATGGTTTTTATTTTGAGCCCGAGCAACGGAGGAAGGCTCCTGGTGCGGCAACGACAGGGTTATTTACTGCCTTCTATCTGCATTCTGGGGAGTTCTTCCAGTGCTGGTGGCTTCTCTGTGGGTCTCAACAGAGCTGGCTTGCTTGCGCTCAGCACTCGCAGCCGCTCTCGAGGTGGTTCTCTTCTAACCCAGCTCGGCATTTGACAGGCATTTGCTTAGGTATAATGGTCAGGAGACGAGGAAAACCTCGTCGGGGTTCTGCCTGGGAAGCGCACAAAGCACAAAGGCGCCGGGAGGAGGAGCTTGAATGGGCCTTGGCTCTGGCCTCTTCCATCCTCAGGAAGAAGGCACGGGTTGAGAGGAGGGCGATGCTCAACACCATTGTCGAACAAGGAGCTCGCTGCAGCAGGACTGAGAAGGAGAACGAGCCAGCGGATTTGTTTCCAAGGTGTGTTGTGGAGGAGGACCCGTCAATGGGGGACCTGCCGTGTAATGTGAAGCCAAGCGCCATGGAGACGCTCAGCAAGCAGGACAACAAGAGCGCCCCGACTAAGGACGACGACCTTCCTGGCTGCGTGGTGGAAGAAATTCCATGGATGGATGACCTGCAAGTCACAGATGCGGAGAAGATGGTGAATGTAGAGACGACAACGGTACAGAGGAAGCTAGCGTTTGGCATTGGCGAAGCTGTGGATCGGGAGACTGCTCCTCCTAGTGTCCTGGGTGGCGGAATGCATGGTCCCCTCCTCAGCGATGAACACCTGGCCTTGGTGTCTGAGCTCCGTAGCCACATTGCGGACTTGGAACACAGGGCTCTCATCATGGGCCAGCGTATAGATTTGCTCCTCGACGCGCTCTCCGGGGCCCCAGCTCAGCATAAGTGCCCCCTATGCATGCAGACTTTTGCCATTTCGACGGGAACTGGTGGGAGCGACACGTCACCGGGTGACTAGGCTGCCTTGTTTTCCAGGTTTTTTGTCTTTATGTGTAATTGCTATAGGTTTATCTGGACCCCTGGCATCTGTCCTGGTTTCCTACGGGCAGGACATATGTCTCTTTTCTTAATGTATTACTGTATAATTGCTAGATGGGTGAAATCATGAAGGTGGGTTACACTTTTGCTTGTTTTATGACAAAAAAAACTGTATTTTCACAAGTTATTCAACTTCTGACATATAAAAGTATTTTTTTTATTTAGAATTTCACTTTACAGTAAAAACAAAACTT
>SNQJ01S0041157.1:35156-58648 GCA_010110895.2 Picea sitchensis
TTTAATTAATAATATTTTATTAATATATTAATTAATTATAATATTGTATTTTTAATGTATTACTTTATTATATTACATTAATGTACTATATATTAATGTATTATTGTATTATATATTAATAAATTAATTATAAGTTAATTATATTGATAAGTTAATTATAAAAGTAAATTAATTGATAGGTTGATCCAACAAAATTAATTAATATGTTACTTGTATCATTAATGTTACATTATTTATGTATTAGTATTTTAACAATGTATAAATTAATATACTTAATTAATTATTATATTAAATGTATTAATCAATAAACTATAGTGTAAATTAATTACTTTCATCTATATATAACATTTATATATTACATTAATGTAATACAATACATTAATAGAGCATTATTTTATATACATTGATGTAATACATAAATATATTACCATATTAATGTATTGTTTTATCATTGTATTAAAACTTAATTTTTTAATGTATCAATTCTTTAATAATGTATTTATTAATGATGCAGACGCCTCCCAAGCACGTCCGCAACCACCAGGACCTTCTTTTCCCCAAGGCCCGAAGAGCTCAATAGCTTTTTCAAATCCCTTATCGGGACCTTTTGTCACCCACAGGATGCTTTTATTGATCTCCCTGCAATCTTATCGGGAAATCGGGTTTCACGTTATCGCGAACCTCGTGGGCACGTTCCTTGTGCTATCCAAAATCCCGAACCCTGATGGGTCTCAATGCCGATGCTTCTTCGTTTCCTGTCGGGGATTTCCCTATCGGGAAATCGACATATACGATATCGCGGTTCTTTGGCACCAGAAACCTCTTAACCCCGATTCGCGATGGCACCTTGCGTTGACCTCGCAAAGGTTGACTTCTCCGACACCTGTCCTCCCCTCTAGTGCCTATGGCTCAGACTTCCGTGCGATCGGCAAATCGCGTTTTAGGAAATCACGATTACCGTTACACAAATTTGCGAGGCTCTCCAAGTCCCGAATTCCGATGACACCTGTACTCCACTACGCATGGAGGCTGCGAGGTTATCGCGCTTCAGAATTTCGCGATTCCTCTGGTAGTGATTCTCACTACAACGAGAACCCCGAAAAGCTGATTCCCGACACACGTGAGGACTAACCTTCCATGTCACCCCTTCCTCCCATGTGATCGGGTATTGTGAGATCGCTATTCCCGGTGTAGCGATTCTCTAGTATGGGAAAATCCCGAATGCCGAAACCCCGAATCTCAGGATCACTGACACGTGTCCAGTCCGGGATCCACGGCTACAGTCCTTTCGGAAAGTTGCAAATCGCGAATTCTCCCTATGAGAATTCTATTTCTTCGGAGACTCCGATTCTCCGAGGAGTCAAATCCTGATGGCCCTTGGCTCCTCCCCTGCACGCTTCAGGTTAAATTGTGTGCAACTCTCCCGAGATCTGACGGTCGACGGTCTTTCGCAAGTTCCCTCCATGAATCTCGACCGTTGGTTCCTTCTCCCTTGGAGATTTGTAGGAAATGACTAAGTGTTCCATCCAGAGTCCCTTTCCAACGCTTGTGCTTGCAACCTCTCCTCATTCCTTCTCCTACATAGACTCCTGTGTTCTCCTTCAGAGATATCACGAAGGTGTTATATCTCCTGAGCTTACGCGCACTGCTTGCGCTTAGCGTTCAACAACTTTCCAAGTGTTGAAGCTATCAGACTCTGCGCACTTCCTGCAGCAACAGTCTTTAACTTCCTTCTGCTCATGTTGACAACTGAGATTTCTTCTCTAGCCTGCACCTCTCTTGCGCAGCTTCCACAACCCTCTATGAATTCTGGGTGAATGAGAATAAGTGTTTAACTATCGAGCCTTCATCAACGCACTCTTGCAGATGAATTCAACTGCCCTCTATGCAGGAATCTCCTGGCTCAGATTAAGAAACAATTGAAGCTCATTCCTCTCCTCTCAAACTTCAGTTTGAACCCTGAAATCACATGCACAGCATATTTAAAGCAAATGCATACTAGAAAACAAACATTCATGAGCACTTAACACACATACACAGAGAAACAACCCCAGTCATGAAATTGAATCAGAATTCCATTCTATTAATTCAACAGCTATACATGGGTGTTCTTCATACAATTCTCTGCTTGCTCTTCTCTTCTGAATGCTTCTGAATAATGTTACCATGTACAATGAGGGTGTCTATATCCGTTTTCCCTCTTAGACTCTAAAACTGTCTAATCTAGGCTTAAACATCTATCTACCTGCATTAAATCTAATAAATGCCTCCTATCTAATTCAGACAAGAGCGTATGGCTCGAGGTCTGATACAACATACTAACGGCGCTCCTTCATAAAGGATCATTAAAGACATGCGCTACATTCCCAAAGCGCTATTCAAAATTTGAATTTGTTTCTCCAGCTGGTCTTTCGCTTGATGTGTTGGCTCGCTTGCTGAGTTGGCGATGCTCCTGCATCATACTCCTCGGCTTGAAAGATTTCATGGGCTCCTGTCCATGAGCTCCGGCACAGTCTGTCCATGCTTTTGGATAACTGCTTCTGTCTCCCAGCTGGCATCTTCCACTAGATGATTTTTCAACTTCACCAGATACTCGAAGTATTGCTTCTGTCTGGTTCTCTTGCTGACTCTCTTGTCAAGTATGCGCTCCATTTGTGGCTTTTCTTGAATCGGCAACTACTTCTGCCACTGGATCTCTGGCTGTTCATTATTTTCAGTTCCTGTTTCTTCAGCCTTATATGGATATAAGTCTGAAACATTGAATGTCGTAGATATTCCAATATCATTCGGCAATTCAATTTCGTAAGCATTTTCTCCCAACTTCTTTAGGACTCTGCATGGCCCAATTTTCTTCATTTTGAGCTTGTTGTATGTTCCCCTTGGGAACCTTTCTTTTCTTAGGTGTGCTAGAACTAGATCACCAACCTCGAATTGAAGTTGTCTCTTATGTTGATCCGCTCTGTGTTTATATTCCTGATTCGACTCCAGCAGTCGCTGCTTCACCCTGCTGTGAAGATCTTCCATCGCCTCTGCGAATTCTTTAGCGTTTGCGCTCTTATTCATTATCTGTTCTGACTCCCTCAGCTCAGATACTCCCCTTGGTTGCCTGCCATATGCAATTTCAAATGGACTTTTCCCTGTACTCCGATTCACTGAATCATTGTACGCGAACTCTACCTGTGGCAACACATTGTCCCAGCTGCTGTGGTGCTCTGTCACCAGGCTTCTTAATAAATCTCCAAGACTTCTATTGACAACCTCTGTTTGCCCATCCATCTGGGGATGGTAAGCTGAACTGAACATCAAATTAGTTCCCATCTTCTTCCAGAGTGTCCTCCAGAAATGTCCAATGAATTTTGTATCCATGTCCGATACAATGCTTCTGGGTAAACCATTAAGTCTAACAATCTCTTTGAAAAATAAATTTGCAATATGCGTTGCATCGATGGTCTTATGGAACAGAATGAAATGTGCCATCTTTGAGAACCTGTCAACCACCACAAAGATTGAATCGTGTCCTCTTTGCATCCTTGGCAATCCTAATACAAAATCCATGCTGATTTCATCCCATGGCCTATCAGGTATGGGTAAGGATTGATAAAATCCCACATTCTGCTTTCTGCCCTTTGAATGTTGACAAATCCTGCACCTGTCAACAAACTTTTTGACATCTGTTCGCATCTTCGGCCAGAAATAGGCTTCACTCAGCTTTGCAAATGTCTTATCGTGGCCAAAATGTCTTGTTAATCCGCCACTATGCTTTTCCTTTAGCAGGTTCTCCCTCATGGAGAAATTCGGAATGCATAATTGATTTCCTTTGAATAACAGTCAATTTTGGATCATGTAATCCATCCATGAGCTTCTGTCTCTGAGAACTGGATTCTCAGCTGCCTCATATGCCTCTGCAAAATTAGCATCACCTGCATACATGTCTTTAAGGTTTTCAAAACCCAATGTCTTGACTCGGAATTCCTGCAGCAACAAACACTTCCTTCTCAAAGCATCAGCCACTTTGTTAGCAGTCCCTGAAATGTGTTTAATTACAAATGTAAAATTCTGCATATATTCTACCCATTTGGCATGTTTCTGATTCAACTTCTCCTGCTGAGTCACAAACTGTAATGCATGGCTATCACTGTACAGAATAAATTCCCTCGGAATCAAATAGTGCCTCCACTTCTTCAGCGCCTGTATGATAGCATAAAACTCTTTATCATACGTGGAGTACTTCACCTTTTCATCATCCAACTTCTCGCTGAAATATGCAATCGGTTTGTCCTCCTGGCTCAAGACCGCTCCTATGGCAAAGCCACTTGCATCACATTTCACCTGGAAAACCTTTTTAAAATATGGCAACACCAAAACCGGTTGTTCGGTGATCTTTCGCTTCAACAGATTGAAGCTTTTCTCTGCCTCTTCAGTCTAATGAAAATATTTATGTCTTTTCTTGACTATGTCCATCATTGCTGGGCTAATTCCACTGAAGTTCCTAATGAATTTCCTATAGAAACTTGCCAATCTGTGGAAACTTCTCACCTCGAAAAAAATTCTTGGTGATGGCCAATTCTTAATCACCTCTACTTTACTTGGATCCATCTTCAATTTATTTGCCGATATGACAAACCCCAAGTAAATGAGTCATGTCTTCGTAAATGAAGATTTCCTCACATTGATCAACAACTTCTCTTGTTGTAGCTTCCTCATTACTGCAGCTAAATGCTTCAAATGCTCTTCTTTTGACTTGCTGAAAATCAAGATGTCATCCAAATAAACAATGACAAATTTACCAATAAATTCTTTCAACACTTCATTCATAAGCCTCATGAATGTACTTGGTGCATTCGTCAAACCAAACGGTATGACTAGCGATTCGTACAACCCTTCATTGGTTTTGAAGGTTGTCTTCCATTCATCGCCTTCCCTCATGCGAATCTGATGGTATCCGCTTTTTAAATCCACCTTTGAAAAAAAAATTGCCCCACTTAAGCAATCCATCAAGTCATCCATTCTTGGCAGTGGAAATCTGTATCTGATGGTAATTTTGTTAATGGCTCTGGAGTCTGTACACATTCTCCATCCTCCATCCTTCTTCGGACTTAGTACCATTGGAACGACACATGGACTTAAACTCTCCCTGATCAGTCCTTTATCTAGCAAGTCCTGTACCTGCCTTTTGACCTCCTCATTTTCCTGCGGCGTCAACCTGTACGTTGCTTTGTTCGGTAAATTTTCTCCTGGTATGAGGTCTATGTGATGACTTATGCTCCTCATCGACGGCAACGAATGAGGTAATTCGTCCACCACTATATCAGCAAACTCTTCCAACAGTTCCTGAATTTCCTCAGGTAGATCATCCACTCTTGTGTTGGTCAAAACAACTTTCGGTTTCCTGACCACAAAGAATTGTGGATCTTCCTTTTTCTTAACTTCTGCCAGAAGTTCCTTCCCACTCATGAGAAGTATCCCGTTGTTCACTTTCGGTTTCACCTCCTTATCTTTTATCGGAACTAACATGTGTGTTCTCCCATTCTTCTCTAAAGTGTACGTATTCATTTTCCCATCATGAATTACGTTTATGTCATATTGCCATGGTCTGCCTAGCAATAAATGACATACAACCATAGGGATAACATCACAGAGAATTTTATCATTATATCCTCCTATCTTGATGTCCACTAAGCATTGTTTAGTGACACTCACCTGATGTCCCTTCTGTAGCCATGATACTTTATATGGACTCGGGTGATCAATCGTTTCCAGCTCTAATTTTTCCACCATCTCGGTTGAAACGAGATTGTCGGTGCTTCCGCTGTCCACAATAACCTTGCATTTCCTATCTTTGGTCTTGCATGTGGTTCTGAATAGTCTTCTTCTTTGATCTGTGTCCTCCACCTCCTTCTCGGGTGTTACGAGAACTTTTCGCATCATCAAAGACCTTCCGTCTTCTGCGTCTTCTACTTCAGCATCTCGCCTTTGTGCCTCGGTGATGTGAGCTTCACCTTTATCTGTCTTTCGATCTGGACAGTCAACTACCTTATGTCCATTTTTCCCACATGTGTAACATGTGATGATTCCTCCTCTGCCTTTTCCTCTACCTCTGGTATGAGGAAAAGTAGTGTTATCAGCGTATCCTCCATCCGGTTCTGCATGCTGCCTTCGCTGTTTAGTATGCGGACCTCGCTGAGAACTTCCACCACTTTCCATTCTGGTTTGAGGCTTCTTCCAGTCATCCTTAGATTTCTGAAATCTTTCTTGGGTAACTGATTTTCCTCTTGGCTGGCTCTTGCCTCGCCCTCGCTGTGCTGGCTTACGGCTTAGTTTCTCTTCTGCCTTCAATGCCATCTGATACGCATCCTCAACCATTATGATGGTTGTCATACTCATTTCATCCTGGATATCGTATCTTAAGCCATTCATATATCTGGCAACTTTTTCATCATCGATCTCCTGATGACCTGCTCTGATATCGAGCTTATAAAATTCCTCGGTGTACTCCTTCACCATCATCAACTTCTGTCTCAGGTTCTGCATCCTCCTGAACAATGTGATCTGATAATCCCTTGGGATGAATTTTGCCTTCATCTTTGCAATCATTCGATTCCAGCTTTTGATCTTTTGTTTTCCTTTGGAACGTCTATCTGCTTGAAGCTCGTCCCACCATAATGTTGCATGCCATTTTAATTTAGTGACAGCATGCCTTACCTTTTTGTCCTCTTCGATATCCTCATAATCGAAGTAAGTGTCAAGAGCCCTGATCCAATCTAACAGCTCTTCTGCATCCAGACTTCCTTCATAGACTGGAATGTCCATTTTCGTCTTCAAACTCATCCGAGCAATAGCTTTGATCAATCGCTCATTGGCTGCATCTTCAGCTGAAACTTCTCCTTATTGTTCGGCTTCATCTTCGCCTTCAGAGTCGCTTAAATCTCCAGCACTGGCTGTGTGTCTCTGCGCTGCTTCCATGTCTTCCAATCTCACTCTGAGATCGTGGATCTGTCTCTCCATCTCTGGATTCCCTGTCGGCCTGCCTCTTCTTCGCACATCCCTGTCCTCCGGATCAGGCGATTTCCTTTCTCTTCTTGGCGGCATGATTAATTCCTTCTCCTTTCTGTTGTAGAAAACAGAGAACTTCCTCACTCTGATACCACTCTGACGCAGACGCCTCCCAGGCACGTCCACAACCACCAGGACCTTCTTTTCCCCAAGGCCTGAAGAGCTCAATATCTTTTTCAAATCCCTTATTGGGACCTTTTGTGCCCCACAGGATGCTCTTATTGATCTCCCTACAATCTTATCGGGAAATCGGGTTTTGCGTTATCGCGAACCTCGTGGGCACGTTCCTTGTGCTATCCAAAACCCCGAACCCCGATGGGTCTCAATGCCGATGCTTCTTCGTTTCCTTTCGGGGATTTCCCTATCGGGAAATCGGCATATACGATATCATGGTTCTTTGGCACCATAAACGGCGCCTTTCATTGACCTCGTAAAGGTTGACTTCTCCGACACCTGTCCTCCCCTCCAGTGCCTATGGCTCGGACTTCTGTGCGATCGGGAAATCGCATTTCGGGAAATCGTGATTCCTGTTACACAAATTCGCGAGGCTCTCCAAGTACCGAACCCCGATGACACCTGTACTCCACTATGCACGGAGGCTGCGAGGTTATCGCGCTTCGGAATTTCACGATTCCTCTGGCAGTGATTCTCACTACAACGAGAACCCCGAAAAGACGATTCCCGACACACGTGAGGACTAACCTTCCACGTCACCCCTTCCTCCCATGTGATCGGGTATTGCGGGGTCACTATTCCCGGTGTAGAGATTCTCTAGTATGGGAAAATCACGAATACTGAAACCCCAACTCTCAGGATCACTGACACGTGTCCAGTCCGGGATCCACGACTACAGTCCTTTCGGAAAGTCACAAATCGTGAATTCTCCCTGTGAGAATTCTATGTCTCCAGAGACTCCGATACTCCGAGGAGTCAAATCCCGATGGCCCTTGGCTCCTCCCCTGCACGCTTTAGGTTAAACCGTGTGCAACTCTCCCGAGATCTGACGGTCGGCGGTCTTTCGCAAGTTCCCTCCACGAATCTCGGCCGTTGGTTCCTTCTCCCTTGGAGATTTCTAGGAAATGACTAAGTGTTCCATCCAGAGTCCCTTTCCAACGCTTGTGCTTGCAACCTCTCGTCAAGCCTTCTCCTACACAGACTCATGTGTTCTCCTTCAGAGATATCACGAAGGTGTTATATCTCTTGAGATTACGCGCACTACTTGCGCTCAACGTTCAACAACTTTCCAAGTGTTGAAGCTGTCAGACTTTGCGCACTTCCTGCAGCAGCAGTCTTTAACTTCCTTCTGCTCAGGTTGACAACTGAGACTTCTTCTCCAGCCTGCACCTCTCTTGTGCAACTTCCACAACCCTCTATGAATTTTGGGTGAATGAGAATAAGTGTTTAACTATTGAGCCTTCATCAACGCACTCTTGCGGATGAATTCAACTGCCCTCTATGCAGGAATCTCCTGGCTCAGATTGAGAAACAATTGAAGCTCATTCCTCTCCTCTCAGACTTCAGTTTGAACCCTGAAATCACATGCACAACATGTTTAAAGAAAATGCATACTAGAAAACAAACATTCATGAGCACTTAACACACATACATAGAGAAACAACCCCATTCATGAAATTGAATCAGAATTCCATTCTATTAATTCAACAACTATACATGGGTGTTCTTCATACAATTCTCTGCTTGCTCTTCTCTTCTGAATGCTTCTGAATAATGTTACCATGTACAATGAGGGTGTCTATATCCGTTTTCCCTCTCGGACTCTAAAACTGTCTAATCTAGGCTTAAACATCTATCTACCTGCATTAAATCTAATAAATGCCTCCTATCTAATTCAGACAAGAGCGTATGGCTCGAGGTCTGATACAACATACTAACGGCGCTCCTTCATAAAGGATCATTAAAGACATGCGCTACATTCCCAAAGCACTATTCAAAATTTGAATTTGTTTCTCCAGCTGGTCTTTCGCTTGATGTGCTGGCTCGCTTGCTGAGTTGGCGATGCTCCTGCATCAATTAATGCATTTCATATATAAAATATATATATTTTAATTATTTTAATAATATATTATTAATTTAGCAATATTAATTAATAACTTATTAATTATATGTATATATCACCACCAACGCAATTCGTACCATTTGCTTGTTGTGAACAATTGTACCATTTATTAACGGTTGCATCTCCCTTGCATTGGAGGAGGGCATATATTTGGTTGGGAGGTTAATCGTAGACACAAGTGTTAAAGTTAAATTGTAATTTAATGTATTAAAGTATAATCTAATAAAAAAGATTTGGGGGTTTGGGATTGATTGGGATGTCGAGGAATTTTTTTGACGTGATCTTTATATTGTGCATGATGTATATTATATAGACAAATCCAAAGTTAAAATATTTTGGAATTAGCTTTGGACATGAATATTTATTACCATGATGGTGATCCTTATATTGTGCACTATGCTATATTATATTGACCATCCTAGAGTTAAAATAAATCTTTTGTATATAGCCTTTAAAGCTTGAGTCTTCATATATTTATTGACAATTCCAAAGTTAAAATCTTTTGGATATGGTCTTTGGAGCTTTACTCTTAATCGTGTCTTGATTTCACAAGGGTGAACGAAAGGAAATAAAACCATCGTCCATGATGTTCGTTAAGTTGATAAGGTGACTTCACTCCCCTCTATATTGAAAACCAAAAATGGTGTCCCACCTTAGGTGATGGCTTTAGGTTTTCGAGATTGAGTATTTTACATGATTCTTTTGGAAGGAATCTTGATTCCCATCAATGATGCTATCTATTTTAAAACTTAGAAAAGAAGAATCATCCTAGAGTGGTAGGAAGTTGAGAGGAGGGTGATGAGTTTTTGGGTTAGGAGGATTCATTTGATTTGATTAAAAGACTTATCATCTTTTCTTTTTTTTTAATGAGAAAAACATTAGAGTGGTAGGAAGTTGAGAGGAGGGTGATAAGTTTTTTAGTTAGGAGGATTCATTTGATTTGATTAAAGGACTTATAATCGTTTTTTTTATGAGAAAAAACATTATATCCTTGTACAAGGGTGCAAATTTTCATTTGCCTTATGATCTTGTAGAGAATTTGATTTTTTCTAGGTCACTAATGGAATTTATAGGCAACCCACCATATTGTGCAATAGAGACCCTAGCATAGGACAATGATAAGGTCTCCAAAATCTCTAGGTATTATTTATCAAAATTTGTAAGTTTCTAAACTTTTAAAAAGAGATATACTAGCCAAAAGGTGTTGTCAATGTGAGTAATGTCACTAAAAATGAAGGTGTGATAGTTGTTCAGGGTATGATTGGAAGGGACCCTTATAGTCCTTAAGTCCATTCCCCATGTCAAATATTAATGGGATAATTACTTGAAGATACATGTAAGAGACAAGTCTACAAAATTTAGGATAGAACACACTCGGGCATATTTTATTGATGCCCTTAAGGAGGAAGTCTACCTTGTTGGAAATTATGATGACTTGTACATGAGATGGAAAAATTTTCTTGAGGAGAGAGATGAGAAGGTGCCAAAGTATACCAATATATTCCATACCTTGTTCAAATTTGGGTGTTAAAGTCTCCAAGAAACACTTGGTTTTGAAGTACCATAGTGGGTTGCATAGGTACATTCAAACATAAATGGAGTTCTTAGACATATCCTCACTAGGATTTGTTTATCAGTATGCTATCAAAATCGAGCAAGAAATTTAAGCAAGAGTTTAGGTATGCAAATATGTAACAAAAAAAACATGGTAAAGGTGGCCCCAACTTATAGAACAAATATGGAGTAAGGATATCCAACCTCAGGAAGACCAACCCAAGCCATAGTCAAACAAGGGTAACGGGAAGTTGAAGAAGGACACTAGAAAATGGTGTGAGTTCCAAAACATCCCATGGCACAACACTTACAACGAATGTTGCTCGAAGCAGTCATTTTGGCCAATTTAAAAGCCTCAAAGTTGGACACTATCTTAGACTATGATTAAGATATATATAAGGCAAAGTGGATCATAGATGTAGAACCTATTTTTACCATTATTTTCACAAGATCCAATCAGAAGAGCCGAAGGATCTTGACGAAGGTGAATGCTTCTTCTAGTCACAAATGTGGGTGAAGGGGACTCTACTCCATCTCTTCATGGTCAATATTAGACTAAAAAAAATGATCTTGATAGAGGTCATCAAGATGTTGAAGTCACTGAAAATGCCACACCCCCAACCATACACCATCGATTAGTTGATCTAGAGATGAGAAATTTGTGTCAATCAACAATTCCACCTACCCTATAACATCAATCCCTTCAAAGATGCGGTACAGTGTGATGTTTCCCCACTCAAAGTTTTTTATGTTATTTTAGGACAAACCTATCTATGGAAGCATCGTGTCATTCATGAGTCTAGGCCCTATCGTGTCATTGTTACAATATTGGGAGGTCAACTCTACAAGGTAGGTCCAAAGATAGTTCCAATTACCACAATCTCCTTGATATTAGTGAAGTAGTGTACGAAGATAATATCTTAGACTAAGAGATTTATCCTCTTCATGATTAGTTAGAAGGTAAATAGAAGATCACTACCATTTCCATGGCCTCTATACAAGGGCTCTCTACACAAAAAAATTAGGTGGAAAATAAAATGGAAGAATAGAAATGTATCTTCATTTTGCTTTCACTAGAGTTGTTGCACTACTAGGTCAAGCATTCAATTGATTTTATTCCTATCACTCCTTTACCCAATGGCTTAGTATATAGATACTTCCTTTTTGAGAATGAATAAATCAAATGTCAGATTCAAGAGCTCATTCAAAAGGGCCACACTCGACCAAGCTCCTCACCTTGCAAGAGTCTAGTTGTGCTAGTTTAGAAGAACGATGAGACATGGAGACTCTATTGATTATAGATATTTGAACAAAATAATATTCAATAACCGATATCCAATTGGATTCATGATCTTCTTGATCAAATCATGGGATCCAAATTTTTCCATAAGATTGATCTGAAGTTAGGCTACCACCAGGTACCATTTGAGAAAAATGATATATGGAAGATTGCCTTCAAGTCTAAGGAAGTCCTTTTCAAGTGGTTTATCATGCCTTTTGGCTTGACCAATTCTTTCACAATGTTAATGATGTTGATAGATGATATCTTGTGGCCATTCAAAAAATATTTTAAAGATGACTAACAGAACATAAATTGAAGAGTTTAGTAACAATGAATAGATCATTGTGTTTGAACTTCAGTTTCTTTTGTAATATTATTTTATTTATCAAATGAAATGCATTCATAAGAATAAGGAAAGACTATAATTATGATTTTTTATTTGCTTACAATGAAACTTACTTACAAAAAAAAAATATTTCCAAGACGAGGTCTTAGTTTAATGAATCGCTTCCTATGTTTCCCATAAATTTTATCGCCCTCTTCATCTTCTCCAAAATTGAGAATATTTGTATCGAATTTCTTGTAAAGAAGTATCTCAAGAGATACCCTTGTTTCAAGGATCTCAACTTATGTTTGGATGAAACAATTCCCATCCCTACAATATAACCATGTTAAAAATATTTCAACAACTATGTTGGACCACTGGATCTCCTTGTTACAAAGTTTCTCTACTAGGGTTAGGGCTATGGGAGGACATATGAGAGGTATGTGGGGTGCTAGTATTTTTTCCATTCCCTATGGTATTTTATCACTGCCTGCCCTAATCAGGACTCCAGTCTTCATACACAGAACTGCACATCCTCTTCTCCAAAATTTTCCATTTCACTTCTAGAGATGAGGTGCCTCTTCCATAGATAGTCCCTTACAAATTTGACATGCGATGAGATTGTGATATCATTATATTTGGTGGGTGAGGCTACAAATAACATAGAAAACATATTTACAAACCCACCCTGGTTCACATCGGTTTCCTAACCAGAACCACTATTTTCTTCATCTTCTTCTTCATAGTCACAATTGGATTTAAAGTATTTATCTTCTTCTTCATATTCCAAATTCGATTCAAAGTATTCATCTTCTCCTTCATATTCCCAATTGGATTTAGAGTTTTCATATTCCTCTTTATTTTCCCAATTGGATTCAACTTCTTCATCTTCTAAGTTGTTGGAGGTTATCATTATTTTTTCTTGTTCACCTAGTGGGGTATTTGATTCAAATATACCCTCCATTTTGTTGACCCAAATGATGGATCCTCTATGGTCTTTACCATGATATTTCAGTAATTCATTTTTTAATTTTTGATAATATTTATCTTGAAATATTAAGTTATGCATACTACCTGAAAAAATTATTTTTGGTGCTTCTTGATGTCTCTAGTCACTTGTATTTTGTCATTCTAGACTTTGTGGTGGTCTTTGGTAGGCTAAGGGTTATGTGAATAATACATCTAACCTTTTGGTTAGTTGGTCAATTATTTCATTTATGATTATTAATCATCCTTTTCATTACATCCTTGTCGTTATTTTTTTATTTTTAATAGGGTGTGGCATCGTTTCTTATACTCCACTATTAACCTATCAATCTCATTTTCCTTTTCTATTAATTTATTGATTTTATCTCTCAATTATTTCTTTGCTTCTCATAACTCTTTCTATATGATCTAGGTGGATATCGATGGCCACCCACTTATTCTAACTGGCTCACATGCAGTTTTCATTTTGGCAGTTATTTTCCTAGATTTTCAGGTCCTGAACTTCCAGGGCAGTTTTGAGGCCCTAAACAATGATTTTTGAGATTTCCACAGTCACACTATAAAAAAAGTCATATTGTTATGGAACAATGTGTAATAATCGAATATTCCTTTCCAATAGGCTATCGTACACCTAAAATGAAGATCGTATGAAAAATTTATGACCCTACAAAGTTGATGTACCAACTTACCCCAACGTGGTGCACGTGACTTTTGGAACTTCATCTCCTAGGGTTAGGTTTTTGGATGTCTAGGGTTTTGGCATTCATATTTTATGTAAAAATTACATTGGAGACTCATTGTACTCATCTTCTTGCAAATGAGCGCAACCATCGCATCTCTTCTCATAGATAAGCCACCACCATTCTAGCAAGCTTGTTTCAGCCTACATTTTACAGTTTCAACATATTTCTTTATTGAATAGAAGACCAAGTTTTATTGTATATATATTATTGTTCATTTTATCTCTATGTTAATAATATAGATCTGTATTCATTTCATTCTGCTCATAAAATACAGATCAATGGTGAAGTATGCTCCTTGTCGTTCTTAATGCATGTCCCCGACGAGGTCGGGGTACAAAGAGTTGGGTCTCAAGATTGTTTCTCTTGAGGATAAGAGCTCTCTCATGCCCAAGTGACCTTCCATGGTGGGAGAAAAGAAATACTATGGGAGAGGATATCCTTTCAAACTATTGCTTAAGGAATCTCTCGCGCAAGAGAGGAATGAGATGATGGATAGTTTTGCACAAATCCTTCGACGACTACCAACATGCGATGCATCTTTGTCGAGCAGAAGCGTTGCCCCCTTCAAGTTACAGATCGACTTAGATATTCCTATATTATAAGGTTAGATATATGTAGACGTTGTAGAGAAATGGTTGAATCTACTAGAAGGGTATTTTTCTATCCATAATTTTTCCAATAGAGAAAATATTACATTTGTGCTCCTCAAAGTTGTCCTCCCCATCAAATATTAGTGGGATAATTTATGTGAGAAAAAGGAAATAGAGGAACCATAATTATTTATAATCTCACTCACCTGGGATTCCTTCAAGGATGTTATTAAGGAAAAATATTACCTTGTTGGAAGTTATGACGACCTGTATACAAGATGGACCACACTGTGCCAGGAAAGGGACCAAATAGTGCTAGAGTTCACAAATATATTCCATACCTTGAACACCAAGCTGGGTATCAAATATTTTGAGTGAAATTTGGTGGTCAAGTACCGCAAAAGTCTGCATAGATACATCCATATAGAAATGTAGTTTATGTACATCTCATCCTTGGGTGCGACATATCGATATGCTGTCAAAATCGAGCATAAGCTTAAACAAAAGATGCGACAATTTGGGTCTGGGAACCCCTCACATCAGAAGTAGGGAAAGGGCAACCCTAACCCTCAAAACAAAGGGCAGATAAAATATGGAAAGCCTCAGGACAACCAGTATAAGCCACAAACAAATAATGGAAATGGAAAGATGAAGAAAGACACCGGTAAGTCATGCGACTTCCATCAGAGCGCCTGGCATAACACTATTGATTTCCGCTCAAAGTAGTCATTGGTGGATAAGGTGAAAGCCTATGAATCCTATGCGGGTTCTAACTCTGAGTCAAAACCAAAAATGGGGAGATGGATTATTGATGTGAAACCCAGTGCCACCATTGCTACCACCAAGATCCAGCCCAGTGAATTAGATGAGCTAGAGGAAGGTGAGGGCCTCTTTCAGTGAAGGGTACTCCGATGGACTTCATCGTTGATAATGGTATCTAGAAGAACACCATATCAGCAGAGGTCGTCAAGCGGTAGGCCCTGTCGAAAATGCCTCACCCTGCAGCCATACACCATCAGATGGGTCTGCCAAGGAAGTGATCTTCACGTCCTACGACATCAATCCCTTCAAAGATGAGGTATTGGGTGATTTCGTTGCCCTTGAATTTTTTGATGTTCTTTTGGGCTAACCTTATTTATGGAAATGTCATGTTATATATGAGTCTAGGCCTCGTAGTGTTATTATTACTTTGGACAAGAAATTGTACAGGATACCCGAGGTATTCCTACCTACTACCATTTAACTTATCTCTGCCAAGAAATGTAGGAAGGTCATCTCTTGGTCCGAGAAGTTTGTATTATTTGTGATTCACTCTCAAAATGAGAAGAAGTTTGTAGCCACATCCATGTCCTCCATGACTGATCTCTCCGCATAGCAGAAGCAAGTGGATAAGGTCATGGAAGAATACAAAGACATATTCTCCTCACCCATTGGGGTACGTCTACACTTTCAGGTTAAGCATTCAATCGATCTAACCCCCAACTCACTACTACCCAATGGGACAATCTATCGTCGCTCTCTGTTAGAAAACGAGGAGATTAAGCATCAAATCCAATAACTTCTCCAAAAGGGGAACATCTGGCCCAGCTCATCACCTTGTGGAAGCCCAATCATGCTTGTGCAGAAGAAAGATGGGAGTTGGCGACTCTGCATTGATTACCAGGCCCTAAATAAAATCACAGTTAGGAACCGATACCTGATTCCCCTAATCAATGATCTCCTTGACAAGCTCAAGGGGGGGAAATACTTCAGTAAGATTGATCTGAAGTTTTGCTACCATCAGGTCCCAATAGAGAAAAAATATGTATGGAAAACTACCTTCAAGTCCAAAGAAAGTCTTTTTGAGTGGTTGTCCATGCCCATTGGTTTAACGAATTCCCCAACAACTTTCATGAGGATGATGAATGATATATCTCAGACTTTCACCAATTATTTTGTGGTGGTGTATTTAGATGACATCCTCATATTCCACAACAAGAATTGGGTTGAACACTTGAAGCATATTCAACAGGTTTTACACACTCCGCGATAACACAAGCTATATGTAAATTTGGAAAACTGCTCCTTTGGCATGGACAAGGTCCAGTACCAAGGTACATTATTGATGATCATGGGGTGCATGTGGATCCAACCAAGATCTAGGTCATTCGTGACTGGCCAGCCCCAACCACACTCACTAAGCTTCAGAGATTTTTATGCCTTTCCAGTTTCTATCAAAAATTCGTGTTGGGATTATCCTATATTGTATGGGCCCTCATCCAAGTAACTGAGGGTGGTGGTAAATAAAATTTTGCGTGGGCCATGTCTCAAAAAAACACGTTTGATGATCTGAAGAAACACTTGAGCTCATCCCCAGTACTCTCATTACTTGACCTCCAACAACCCTTTGAGATTGAAACAAATGCTTCATACTATGTCGTGGGCACATTTATCACTCAAAACAGACACCCCATGGCCTACCATAGAGATACACTATCAGATGTCGTTTGTAAGTACCCTACTTACAACAAAGAAATGTACTCCATTGTGAAAGTATTCTGCTAGTGGAGGCATTACATTCTCAAGAAGGAGACATTTATCCACACCGATCATAAGCCATTGCACTGCATGCAGACATAAGGAAAATTATAGAATGAGCATCATCATAAGTGGTCCACATACTTGTAGTAGTTCCATATCAACATCAAGTATAAGATAGGAAGAAACAATCGCGTCGTTGATTACATAAGTTTTCGTCGAGTTGTATCACTCACCATGGTGCTAAACTCCTGCAACCATGAGACCTTCGGATGGCCCCAACTCTATGAGAGAGAGATCCTAACTTCGCCTCTACCTACCATATGCTAGGCACAAACACAACTCTCACCGATTTCCATCTTCAGGATGGGCTATTGTGCCATCTGGTCCATCTCTACGTTCCATCAAGTGAGTGAGAGAAGATGATTTTGGAGGCTCACTACATTTGGGTGGTAGGATACTTCGTCCTAGAGAAGACAATGGCAGTGATACAACAACATTTCTATTGGCTGAAATTTTGATAGGATGTCAACAAGTATATCAGGTCCTGCACTACCTGCACCATTTTCAAACCAAACATTAAGAAATAAGGCATGTACACCCCTCTGCCTACTCCTGAAAGGCCTTGAAAATCTTTCTTGATACAATACATGTCGGGCCTTCCATCAACCAAGCGGTGAAATTACTATGTTTTTGTGGTGGTTGATCGTTTTTCTAAAATGGTGATAATGGATGCCTGTAAGAAGATCATCACAACAGAGGCCACTGCTAGGATTTTCTTCGAATGAGTTTGGGTACATTTTGGATACCAAAAACCATTGTCTCATATCGGGATAGTCGGTTCCTCAGCACATTATGGTCGAGCCTCTGGTCACTACTGGACACCAAGCTCACCAAATCCATAGCCTTCCACCCCCATAATGATGGCTAAATTGAGGTCTTCAACCGAATGATCATGCATATCCTTTGCATGTACAATTCTAAGCATCCATGCACATGGGATGAGATTCTTCCCTATGTTCAACACAACTACAAGATACCCATACATAGCTCAACCGACCACAACCCCTTTCAGGTGGGGTTTGGATTTCAACCATCGGTTCCCATGGATGTTGCACTACCCCTTACAACCACCCAGGAAGACTCATCCCATGCTCAAACTGAAGCTGAAAAAGCTACTCGGTTCATTGAGAGAATCCAACACATCCTCCAATAAGTTCAGGATATTTTACAAAACTCCAATAAAAAATACAAGAAGTGCCATGATCAACACCAAGTGCCACATAAGTTTCAGGTGGGAGATAAAGTTTGGTTGCACTTGCAGAAAGAATTCCTTACGGGGCCCCATCAGAAGCTTCACCCACTCCGTTGTGGACCTTACTCGATCACCAAGTTCATAGGTGACAATGGTTTTGATCTCAACATTTCCCCCTTCATTGGCTTGCACCCAATATTTAATCTAGACCTCCTTCGACCATATTTTCCACCATTATTGGACACCTCAGAAATAACAGAACAATTGACACCAACAGAGATAAACCCTAAATCATGGAACATGCATCCACTGATCAAATTGTGGACACACGAGTCAATGGAACTCACTAACAAAGGATCCAACTTTATCAAGTTGTCAAAGCAGGGTAACTCCTGCACCAAGGCAAGTGGCTCACCCGGGGCCAAATTCAACATAAATTTCCTTAACTGATGGGGAAAATCAATGCAATGGATACCATTTATTCCTAAGGGGGGAGGATTGATCCAGGTGTATATTGGTGGCCACCCACCTATTCCAACTAAATCACATGCATTTTTCATTTTGGCAGTTATTTTCTTAGCGTTTCGGGTCCTGAACTTCTGGGGCCGTTTTGAGGCCCTAAACAACATTTTTTAGTCTTGCCACAATCACACTATAAATAAAGTTAGAGTGTGACAACATAATGTGTATTCCTCGGATATACCTTTCCAACGGGCTATCGTGCACCTAAAACGTAGATCGTATGCAAAAGTTACGACCCGAGGAAGTTGATGTACCTACTTACCCCAACGAGGCCCACATGACTTTTGGTGCTTCATCTCCTAGGGATAGGTTTTTTTATTTCTAGGGTTTTGAAATTCATGTTTGATGTAAAAATTTCTTTGGAGCCTCATTGTGCCATTCTAGCAAGCTTGTTTCAATTTGCATTTTACAGTTTCAACATATTTCTTTATTGAATAGAAGCCAAGTTTTATTGTATCTTTGTTATTGTTTATTGTATCTCTATGTTGATAATATAGATCTATATTCATTTCGTTCTACTCAAAAAAATAGGATCACTATCGCTCCTCAACATTACCAAGATAATGTTTGATGCTATTAACTTATCTCTTCACTAATTTTGATGTGCATGTAACTCATTATTGTTAACCATCTTGGGGTTAGCCTTTTTCTTATAGAACCCACTTTTAATTCACTTTATAATTGGTATATAAAAATTGGCTTTTTATATATAATGCATTATTTTATTTTATTTATCAAATTAGTAAAAAATATTTTGACTGATTCAATAAAAATATTTACCAAATCTATAAATTGTTTTGTATAGATTGGTAAAAAAAAAACTTACAAAGTAATTTAAGAAATACCATAAGCCAAAATCATTAAATTTGATACAAATGTAATGAAAATATTTAATAATTTACTCAATAAAATAAAATATTTAATAAATATAATAAAGATATTTACAATGAATGAACCCAACTATAAATATAGTTTATGAAATACCTCTTTATGAAAAAAATGTTTCTTTTAACTTATTTATTTATTATTTATTTATAAATATTTAACAGTATATTTTATTAACCTTATGCATAACATATAACATTAATATGAGATTTGAATATCAAATTTGAAGTTAGATTTTAACACTATGAAAACATTTGAAAAGTAAAAAATTAAGATAAGTCAAATGGTTCTAATATAATGTGTTATATTATATTCTTGGAAATTGTTCTAATATAATGCATGTTATATTATGCTCTTGGAAATTGTTCTATTGATTATAATTTCTAATTCATTTTAACTCTACGTGTATTTGGATTTTGATAAATTATTGATTTAGATTTATGTGTATTTTACATTCTAATATTAATTTCAACATTGTATTTATATCTGGATGTATATTATCATGTTTTACATTTCTTAATATATCAATACTAAAGTTAAACAAAATAAAAGCCATCATTGTCATTTTAACTTGTTAATATAGATATAAAAAATGGTAGTGCACAAAAGGCTTTGTTTCACCCCTATATTATAATTGATTTTTAATGATAAATCTTCATTATTTTCAAACTTGGAAATGACCTTCTTGTAGAACCTTATTACTATGACTCTCAACCAAGGAGGACTCCAACACCTTATAGCTTCTCCCAAATGTTATTTTTAGGGACTTTCTCAAAATATTTTATAAAGTAACAACAAAAGAGATTAACCTTGTTATTCCAACAATATTTATCTATAATATTAAGAGTAATTAGGTGTTTTAAAGTCTAATGATAACTTCAAGAATCATCTTGCCCCTTATCTATTTTATCACAACTTTCAAGTCATGAAGTAATCATCTTTTCCAGTATTAATCCATACAACTTGCCAAGAAGAAAGCTTATCATAATAGTCTTATAATTTGAAAGTTTTTTTTGTCACTGCTTATTAAAAATAGGAGTTCAATAAGGAATTCCATCCAAAGCTTAGGAAAGAATTCCTTAACTATTAAATTATAAAGCATGTGAATGTGAGGAAAAATAATATATCCTACAATCTTTAGAAATTCAACATGATAACCTTCAAAGTAAATCACCTTCCCCTTTCACAGGATGCTTGACTCCAAACTCATTCTCTTCTATATTTGGTGTTGCAAGAATGCTTTGATTTCTTGCTAAGGATTCCGAAAAAAAAAATTAAGGTAAAAGTTCAATTCACCCATAACATGTTTAACCTTTCTAGTTAAACATGTTAAATTTAAGGTAGAAGTTCAATTCACCTATGTTTAACCTTTCTAGTTAAGATGTTTCTCCAAACAAAATGGGTCAAACATAGGAAAGTTTATGAATTTTTCCTTCTATTTGTGTATGTGTTACCATTTTTTATTTTTCACAAGAGTTTTGTACTATTTTATTTTGATAGTTTTTAGGGATTATCTAAGCATATTTATTGTTTTTCCTAGAATTATTAAAATCGTTACCATACAATGGATAATTAGTCAATCGATTGTTCTCTTTGAAATATTTATTGTTTTTCCTAGAATTATTAAAATCGTTACCATACCATGGATAATTAGTCAATCGATTTTTCTCTTTGAAAGATGTAGTAAAAGAGTACTTTTAATGTCAAAGTTACAACAAAAATATATGAATGTCAACTTGAATGGCTAAAAATATTGAACCCTAGAATTACATGGTTTCAACTTATCATTTCAAAGTTCCAAGAAGAATTTCTTAGAAGTGGATAAATTTTTCAAACTTGAATACCCTTTCTTTTATGATTAATGTACTTTCCTTCTCACCTATAGACTATCAAAGCACAAAATTTCCTTGCCATTTTGATTTTGATCTATACATTGTCATGGATACTCCACTATGATAGTTCATCACGATATATCTTACAATATTATGAAATTTCTTATTATATTGTGTTTTATTTAGATTCTATATGTAATGTTGCTAGATTAATGCATAAAATACTAAATAAATGGAAACTAAAATGAAAGATACAAGAAAATAACACACCATCTTCACAATGAACACAATATGTACCATGGGAAAACCTAATACTGGAAAAACCTAACTAGAAGGTGAGGCTCGTGCTCTTCTCTTTTTTGTTTTGTTCGTGAAATGCAAATATAAAGAGAGGGGCACTCACTATGGAGGATTTTCCATAGACACTGTGATCAATATGGCTGCTACAAGATATTCTACTTTCTCTATTCTTATTAATATCCCACTCTCAATGCTCCACTCTCCTATGGAACAATACTTGGTTCATTACTAATGGAACCCCTTCCTTTCTTAGAAACATGCTATTTAACATAACCTTATAGTCCTCTAGGGTTAGGGTTCAGGTTTTTTCATGATTTAACCTTCAATTAATGTTAGGATTTTGGGCCCTCTAGAATATTCTTGAAAGTCCACATGTGACCAGCTGCACATATGTAAGTAATGTGAGCTGATGTGGCATTCACTTGGTATCATGGTCGTTAACAAGATATGTCAACTCGTAGAAGGAATAACTTCCTCATACAAACTCCAATTGAGGTGATGTTCATGTCATTAGAAAGATATTGATGTGTAGAATAGTGTTGATAGGGTGGGAACCTTGTTCACAAATTATCGACCCCTAAAGTGTTTGTTTAAAGCCTCAAATAGGCTCCAAATCACCAAAGTGAGACCTACCCCTAAAATAGGCCCTACATGCCAACAACAATTTTTTCCACCCATAATGTACCAAAATAGATGACAAATTATACCATGATCCATTCATGATCAGATTCATACATGCATAGATTATGATATTTAGGGAATAACTTATCAAATAAACAATTAATATAATAAATACATTAACCTATCCAACTACATGAAATCCCCCTCCTATATTCAAAAAAGACAAAGATGATTAAAATCCATTGAAAGGATTCATGATTTAGATTATGCAAGTTTTCACAATTCCTCATAATTTTGTTTTAGATTTCTGGATAATAACCTGTGTATGGAGTTTTTGAAACATCCAACGTTTCGAGTGGACTCTCCACCCGTAATTAAGGACTATTGAAGCAATGATATATTTGAAAAGAGCGTTGAGGGAAGGGGTATTTAAAGGTCAAAAATAAGAATGTTGGGGAAAATGGAAAGAAAATATTCGTTATAAAGTTAACCATTGTAAAAAGTATACAAGATGTAATAGAGTTAGGGGAATTAAAATAGAAGTTGAGAGAAAAGAATGTTGACCTGATTAAATTAATGATACTACAAGAATAAAATGTAATTGATTATTAATAATTAATTAATAACTTAACAATTAATTAATTAGAAGCTAAGAAAAGGATAAAGAAAACTTTCTATAGAAGAAAAAGGATTGAATATAATAAGAATTAAAAACACTAGAAATAATTAATATCATAGCTTTAATTAGATAAAAAGTATGATAAAAGGATTAAGTTAGTGGTATAAAGGGGGAATAAAATGAAATTTAATAAAATAATTAATAATTAAAGGTAAGATAAATATGATGTGATTAAGGGGGGAATTGAATATATTAGGGAAAAAATGAAAACATAGGTGAAAGAAACCAAAGTAATTATACTCAGATTAAATTAGAACAAACATAGAAGGT
>SNQJ01S0041157.1:86767-109903 GCA_010110895.2 Picea sitchensis
GATACCTTAGGTGACCCCTTTGGGTGGTAAAGGGATGTTGATTATATCAAAAGGAGGTCAAAAAGGGTGATACTGGCATATAGTTGGAGGTCAATGGTAAGTAGTATGGGCGAAGAACATAGTCAAAACCGGGGACCAACAGAAGGCATTGCAGTCGACCCTGAGAAAGTAAGAGCCATTACGGAATGGTCGGTACCAAAGGATGTAGTGGACATCCAGTCATTCATGGGAATCACCAGATATTATTGCAGATTCATAGAAGTATTTTCCAAAATAACTTATCCTATCGCATCATTACAAAAGAAAGGGAGCAAGTTTAACTGGTCATAGAAGTGTTAAGACAGTTTTAACAAGATGAAGGAATTATTAGCAACTACACCCATATTGAAGGTAACAGACCTAGATAAGGAATTTACCATATGTGTTGATGAAAGTAAAGAAGGACTAGGTGGTGTCCTAACTCAAGAAGGACATGTGATTTGTTATGAGTCCTGTAAATTAAAAGAATGTGAGCAAAATTATGTCACTCATGACTTAGAATTGGCAGTGGTAATACACGCCTTAAAAATGTGGCGACACTACATAGTGGGCAGAATTTTTTTACTATTGACGGATAATAGCAGTGTGAAATATCTGTTTAGCCAACCATATCTTAATGCAAGGCAAGCAAGATGGCTATCCTTCTTGAGCGAATTCGACTTCAAAGTTCGACATATCAAGGGTAAGAAAAATAAGGTAGCAGATGCTTTAAGCTGAAGAGTCCATGGGTTATTTGAAATAAATATCAGCAGGGAAGAAAGCGATCTGGAACAAAGAATAAGGACGACAGGTTTTAACAATGAAAATTACACTAAGATAAGGGAAGAATTAAAAAACAGTACCGCAAACTCATATAAACCAAATCTAAGTATCGACAAGAAGGGACTATTACAATTTAAAATAGACTTTACATACCAGATTCAATAGAGTTAAAGTTAATAGTCTTGGACAAAGTGCATAAGAAACCATATTCTGGCCATCTAGGATACCAGAAAATGATAACAACACTTAGAAAACTATTTTACTGGCCTAATATGAAGGGGAAAATAAAATAATACTTGGCTAGGTGCCAAGATTGTCAGTAGGTTAAGGTTGAGCACCAGCATCCAACTGGCCTATTATAGGTATTACCAGTACCAGAATGGAAATGGGAGACCATATCATTGGACTTTATAACAGGTTTGCCCAAAACTCATAAACATAATGATTTTATTATGGTTGTAATCGATAAACTCAGTAAGTCTGCACACTTTATTCCTATGAAGTCTACTTTTAAAGCTATAAACATTGCTGAAATATTTATGAAAGAAATTTTAAGACTGCATGGTATTCCTAAAATGGTGATTTCAGATAGAGACGTAAAATTCACATCCTCTTTTTGGAAGGAATTGTTTGCAGGGATAAATACTAATTTGAATTTCAGTATGAGGTATCACCCACAAATGGATAGACAGATTGAAAGGATAAATCAAATCATAGAGGATATGATCTGCATGCACGTAAGAACAAAACCAAACAAGTGGGAAGACTATCCACACTTGGTAGAATTTGCATATAACAATGGGTACCAAACTTCAACTAAGTTAAACCCTTTCAAGGTACTGTATGATAGAAAGTGTACGACTCCAATTAGCTGGGATAACTCAGTTGACAGACTTATGGTTGGACCAAATATGCTCCAAGAAATGGAGAACATGGTAAGGAATATACAACAAAACTTAAAAGAAGCATAGGAAAAACAGAAGAGCTATGCAGATCAGAAAAGAAGACACTTGGAATTTCAAATGGGAGACCATGTTTATTTGAATGTCAAAGCTAGAAAAAGCTTGTTGAAGTTAGGAAATTGTGCCAAGATGGCACCCAAGTTTTGTGGGCCTTCGAGATACAAGCTCAAATTGGACCCCTAGCATACCAACTTGCACTTCCATCTAATCTAAGAATTCATAATATATTTCATGTTTATTCATTGGAAAAGTATGTTCATGACCCTACTCATATGAATGATTGGAACTTGGTGCAGGTGGGACCTGAAGGCGAATTCCAGGTGGAACCCCTGTGTATTCTGGACCGGAGATAAATAACACTTCGGAACAGAGTCGTCGCTCAGGTAAAGGTGCAATGGAAGCACTTTAGTCCTGAGGATGCCACTTGGGAGTTGGAGGGAGATTTGCGGAAATCTCATCCAATCTTGTTCCAAGAAAGGAACGAACACTAAGGGAAGTGTTTTATTGAAGGGGGAAAGGATGTGACATCCCTAGAAATAAAGTATTTTTGAAATTTAAAATTTGTTGGAAAATTATTTTGTTTTTAGTAAATTCGAATTTGGAAATTTTTTTCCATTTATGGAAATTCCGAATTTCGAATTTGATAATTGTAATTAATTATTATGACTTTTGGGCAGAGATCTTATTTGACCCAACTAACTATTTGACTATGAAACTTGTATGAAAACATAATATTTTATATTGATTGCAGGAGGACAAATGGAACAACCATGTTAAAATCAGCTGACCATGACTCCATGAGTGGTGAACATGTTGGAACTACCTCTGGGCTGATGATTACAAGTGGAAAATCAAAGATTTGTCCATTGGCAACCCCTAAAAATCAAGGATTTAGAAATTTGCGAAAATTCCTATGGGGGAGGAAGAAAGACCTAGGCAAAAGAATTTTTGTTGTTAAATAGCATATGTGAAGAGGCAGGACGTTGCCTAGTATGCTGGGAAGAGGAACTACTCAATACTTCCTATTATGAACATTGATTCTGAGTGTGAGGCAAGGGATAATACTACTCATAGAGGAAGACATTGTTGAAGAGGAGATTTCAAGTTTTCCCTCATGGATTCATGGTCAGGCTAGGTGGTGAATTGGGTAAGCGTTGGCTACCCTATTCTATGTTTGGGAGGAATGTGGTTGTTTCCTTTGTTTTCCTGCGGACTACTTCAGATATGTCTCTTTACTCTCCTCTTTTCATGATTGTACTATTGAAATGATTGTATCTGGTTTCTATCGTAGACGATTATCTTTCCAGCATATGTATTAGATAGAATTACAGAGTTGTTGCATATTAATTAAAGTAGAAATAATTTAAATCGATTAAAAGGTTGTAGCTATTCGTGTCTAGTATATTAGTCATTGTAAGGATGAAACTAGTATTCTATGAGATATATCTATGTCTGTTTTCTATAAGTTCTGTGTGGTAGGAACATAATTGATATCTTCAATTATGAAACTATAAAGTGATGATTTATAGATCTAGTGGAAATAAAGGTCAGATCCAAACATTAGATGGTGTTACAATACTACTGTGTGTTAATCATGTCAAGACAGATCTAATTCTACTTAATGAAATAAAAATTAAGCATGCACATCCCGAAAACTACAATTTCTGGAACGCTCTACCGATCATAAGATAATCATACATTCAAACATCTTTAAGTACCCAATATATATCAGGAGACTTCAATCTGTGTAAACATTTAGAGAAATCTGGAGTGAATGAAAATTATTATAATCATGCATGTCTGTACTGAAATATATAACCATGACTATCTAAAACCCCGAATATAAATATTTTATATTACAGAAAGGTTTCCATGAGATATAACTGTGAATAGTTAATACACAGGGCATAAGTATCGAGTGTCACAGAATAGTAATATGAAACCTCACTGTATAAATTATAGAAGAGGGTTATAACTAATCCACTCGTAATAAACACAAGATGAAAGGGATATACAGAGCTGACATAATTCCTAGGATGAGTCCTTTGGCTCTATAGAGTATAAACCTTGGATGGCGAAACTCATTTCAATATGGGGTTTCTTCCCTTCTAACAAGTATTTAAAATTACAAGTAAATCTGTTACCCTGGAAGGCCTGATAGCAACAGAACCTTATGGAAAAACTTTACATAGTAGCGAACAGAACCTAGAGTCTAAGATGAATTCTGGTTGTCATAACTCAAGTACCTTTTCAGGTTTGGCAACCAACGAATCCATCAAACATGAAGCATCTGAATCCTGAAAAGGGAATGGATCAAATGAGTCAGCAATGAAACTTAGAGGTGAAAAATGTTAAATAAAAACAAATTATATCCAAAATAGAAGTAGCGCAATTTAATCATAAGGAAATAAATCACTCACAGAGAAGATTAACGAAATTAAAATACAGAATTATTACTTAGCTTGTGATCGGTGTGGAATCTTTTCCATTGACACCACTGAGCGAATCCATCCTTAGTTGAAAGGGGGAAATGGAACCAAAGATTGTTGATGGGTACCCTCATAGGAAACAAGGGCCCACTATTAATTATTATAACCGAGAAAATTCTTCATCGAATAAGGACAATGAATAAAAACAAGACTGTAAACAAGTAGAATAGTAACTACATACAATATGAATACATAAAACATTGGGATAGCTACCACAAATCGATTATTTCTTTTCTTTACCCTTTTCGTTGAAGTAATATGAAGAGACATTTATAAATACACATTTCCAGAGCCGAATGCCTTGAATAAAAATCCCTATACCGAAAATAGTTTCACAAGCGAAATGATCACAAAAGTTCGAAGATCTTCATTATTCCCGACTCCTTGCAAATCTAGGGAATATAGATTACACAACCACATAAACCACATTGAACAAAAATTTATATACATAGGGTATGACGATGGATATACGAATCAAAGTAGAAACAAAAAATAGTTTACTCAGTGATAAATATGCCAAAGAAACCCAACGTAAGATGCATCCTTTTGGGCGTTACAAAAGTTATACATTGGGATCCTTATTTACTCTTAGGGATCCCTGTCACTTATATGCACAGACTCATTACAAGAGGGGAAATAAACCTTCGAATCCTTAACACCCAAAAATGAATCATAACTAGGAATGTAGTCTCTTAATCGCATTATACCAAGTTCAGACCTACATTACGAAACTGGAGTCATGTAGAACTTACCTCTAAACTAGAACACCAGCTCGTAGACTGGAGACTCTCCTGTCCCCTTCGAAATCCTTTATAGTATGAGCCTTCTATGAGGGTTTGTAGAGGAAAGGATACCTATTGCAGAATAATGGGAGATAAGTAAAGAAATCCAACACAGAATAGGAAATCTTCAGCGACCCACCAAATCCATAAAAGAAAAACCAGAGAAGATCGATACCAACAAAGTCTTCAATATTTAAGAGTCTCGGATTCGAGCACAAAAGAAAATAAAACAGATTCTTTGGCTTAACGTGTATAGGGAACACCAAGGAATAAACGCCTCCATATCCTTTGCCCAGGTCGCGTCCGCCCAAGACCACCAACCTCTTACAGAGTTAAGAGCTACCACAAGGTTGCACTAAGGCATTTTATTTCGTTTTGCAAATACCTAGACATAGGCGGGAGATAACATTAATCACCTACCCACCCTTCGCAGAAGTAGAGTAATGGTGATAGTACGCAATAGTACGCTACCATGTGAATGAGGTTAGGTGGCAGGGTTTTGTTGACACAATCATTGAGTTATAAACCTCAGAAGGCACCCAGGTATATTTCCATTACTCAGGCTGGACAGGGGCTTTAACTCAGGACCTAACAAGTACATCAGTCAACTTTACACCAAGTTTGTCCGAAGGAGATGACTCTGTTAGGGTCATTCCTAATACAACCGATAAATCCAGTTTCTTGTCAGTTGGAATGATACTACCTGGTTCGTTAACCTTAACGCTTTTGAGAAGGAGTTATAGCACAATTGAACCCTTCAGCGATGACAACCGTCAACCTGCCACAAGTCTGGAGTCGTGGTTGGGTAAGGGTAATCATGATCTATTTTACACAGAGTATATCATTCAAACAATTTTAACAAAGTTTTAATGCCCCTCATTAATCTAAGACTAGTGATCTTTAATACGAGTAGTTCCTTTCAGAACCCAATACCTCTCATATAGGTGCTTGTATGTATAATAAACGATCATGTTATGTTGGAGAGATTAGAATACCCTAATGTTTAACACTTTATAAATCTATGTCTCAGGATGGGCCTTTACCCCTTTTGCTAACATTTTTTAGTAAACTGAGGAACTATATTTTTAACGATTTTAGCCTTGTAACCTTTATATATATGGTTTTTAGATAACCAAAGACGTTTAAAGATAAAATTATCTTACAAAGGAAGGTAGTTGTATTAACAACAATAGTGATCATAGCCCTTATGGGAGTGATAGTATCGACACCTAATCACATACGATAACCTTGAGACCTTCGAAACAAGTTGATCGAAGAAAAGGAACTTTTAATCTCACTAAGAATTTTTTTTATTATTTTGGAAATTTTGAGGTTCATTACATATGGTATCAGAGAAACAAGTTACAACACTTGGACCTTGAATAGGTCCATATGATTTGATTATATATAATTCTATTGTTACAAAGCTAATAAAAACCTTTATTGTTACAAACAGAAAACCTTTTCTGTTTTGTGTTAATCATGGCAGCAGTAAATGACGATGGAGAAATCTGAACCGATGGAAGTCCGAAACAAAGAACTCCTGAAAATCAGAGACAGAATAGTGACAAAAGTTCACCTACTAAAGTTCTGGAAACAATGAGGAATCTCATCGTCGAACTGGAGGTTTTCAAAGCCGACAATGAAAAATTAAAGAAATTTCAGCAAGAACAATAGGAAATAAATGAAGTCCTACTACATAGTATAGTGACCAAGAAAAGCCGAAAGGATGATAATAATGATAAAGAAGTCAGCAAGAGAGCTTCCAAGAATTCTGGGCCTGAAACAGAAAAAGGAGACAGTTCGTCTAAAGGTATACCTTCAGTTGAGGACAAAACTAAAATAGACCAAAAGAGGAAACAAGTAGACCACCTTGAAGGATAATTCAAGAAAATTATACCAGCTATCTTTGATGGATAATCCAGAACAAGAGAAGAAGTTGAGGCCTGGTTATTGGACATCAAAAAATAACTCCAGATATATAACTATTCCAGCAATATGAAGGTCAGAATGGCCATATACAATCTGAAAGGGAAGCCCAACATTTGGTGGCAAGCCCTGAAATTGGCCAAAGGCCTAAAGGAAAAACAAATGGAATGGTCTGATTTCAAGAAATAGTACCTATCTGAAATCTACTATGAAAAGAAAACAAAAGAGTTTTATGAGTTAATACTTGGACAGATGACAATGGAGGACCTTATAAAAAAATTCTAAAATTACTAAGGTTCGTGCCTTACATCCGGGAGGATAAGGTAAAAATCAAGTGATTCTTAAGTTGTTTACCATGGTCGTACAGGGACAGAATTGAGTTTGAAAACCCCAAATCCTTGAGTGAAGTATTCAGGAAAGCACAAATGTGCTACGATCAATATAAACAGTGAGCAGAATTTCCCAAAGCCTGGAAGGATAAGAATAAAGATCAAATGAACCAGCGAAAGAAGGGATACCAATGAACTCTGTATCATAATGCAACATAAAGATTTCCAGGAAAGGATTTTCACTCCAACCATCCGAATATGCAAGGTAGTGTTAAACCGGTAAATCTGGGAATGAAGTAGTTTGGGGACAGCCCCCGTGAACCACTAAAGGGATGGGAATGTGGAGAACCTCACCTAAGGAGGAATTTTCCTCGTTTAAGTTCAACAAATATAACTATTGTTCATAATTTACAGGAAGCCTCGATGGTGGGAGACATGGGAAAAAGCTTGCATTGGATTAATGCAGCCATAGATGGCCCGCAAGCTGACCACCAATCCTTCATGGTAGAAATAGAAGGGAAAATCAATAACACCCTAATTCTATTTTAATTGATCCTGGAGCTACGTTAATTTATATCACTCTTGGAGTAGTAGAGTCAAATTGACTTAAGAGGATGAAACACACAAAATCATGGCTGGTACAGTTAGCAAAAGGAACTAAAAGGAAAGTGGCTAACTTTGTTTTTGATTTTGAATTTAACTTAGATGATCAAAACATAAAAACAAATCTGAATATTCCACCACTAGGATCCTACGATATGATCATCGTAATGGATTGGTTGGAAAGACACAAAGCAGTTCTAGATTGTTATACAAAGACACTTAACTATAAATATGATTGTGACACTACTAGAACAAACCAAGGTATACCAAAACCAGTATCAGTTAGACAAGTCACAACAATGCAATTCAATAAATGTATGAGAAAGGGGTGTCAAGTTTATGCCATCCAAATAAAGAATTTGTTAGAAAAAGAAGATAAGTCGAAGCTAGAAGATTTTGCTATCCTATGTGAGTTTAGAGACATGTTTGTGGATGAAATATCAGAATTACCTCCTAGAATGGAAATATACTTATCCATAGACCTACTACCTGGGTCATCCCCTATCTCGAAAGAACCTTACTAAATGAGTTTACCTGAATTGACAGAACTAAAGATACAACTACAGGAATTGTTGGACAAAAAGTATATCAGATCCAGTGTTTCACTATGGGGAGCACCAATCCTCTTTGTGAAAAAGAAAGATGGTACTCTAAGACTATGCATCGACTATAGACAATTGAATAAAATGACTATTAAGAACATGTACCCCATACCTAGGATAAATGACCTGTTCAATCAAGTAGGCGGGGCCAAAATATTTTCAAAATTGGATTTATGATCCAGTTACCATCAAGTCAGGATAAAAGATGAGGACATAAGAAAAACAACCTTTCGAACAAGATATGGACACTACGAATTCGTAGTCATACCTTTCGGACTCACTAATGCACCAACCACATTTATGTGTCTTATGAACAATATTTTCAGTTAGTACTTAGACAAGTTCATACTAGTAGTTATCGACGATATTCTGGTGTATTTTAAAACGGAGGAAGAACATGAAGAACACTTAAGAATCATCCTACAAACTTTAAGGAAACACCAACTGTATGCTAAATTCAATAAGTGTGATTTTTACCAGAAGAAGATACAATACCTAGGACACATAATATCTACAGAAGGCATTGCAGTCAACCCTGGGAAAGTAAGAGCCATTACGGAATGGCCGGTACCAAAGGATGTAGTGGACATCCGATCATTCATGGGAATAATTGGATATTATTGCAGATTCATAGAAGGATTTTCCAAAATAGCTTATCCTATCACGTCATTACAAAAGAAAGGGACCAAGTTTAACTGGTCACAAAAGTGTCAAGACAATTTTAACAAGCTGGAGGAATTATTAACAACTGCACCCATATTGAAGGTAGCAGACCTAGATAAAGACTTTACTCTATGTGTTGATGCAAGTAAAATGGACTAGGTGGTGTCCTAACTTAGGAAGGACATGTGATTTGTTATGAGTCCCAGAAATTAAAAGAACGTGAGAAAAATTATGTCACTCATGACTTAGAGTTGCCAGTGGTAATACACACCTTAAAAATGTGGTGACACTACATAATGGGCAGAAAATTTCTACAATTGATGGATAATAGCGATGTGAAATATCTGTTTATCCAACCAAATCTTAATGCAAGGCAAGCAATATGGCTAGCCTTCTTGAGTGAATTTGACTTCCAATTTAGACATATCAAGGGTAAGGAAAATAAGGTAGAAGACTTTGAGTGAATTTGACTTCCAATTTGACTTTAAGCAGAAGAGTCCATGGGTTATTTGAAATAAATATTAGCAGGGAAGAAAGTGATCTAGAAAAAAGAATAAGGACGACAGGTTTTAACGACAAAAATTACACTAAGATAATGGCAGAATCACAAAATAGTATCGCAAACAAAGATAAACCATATCTATGTATCGACAAGAAGGGACTATTACCATTTAAAATAGACTTTACATACTAGATTCACCAGAGTTAAAGTTAATAGTCTTGGACGAAGTGCACAAGAAACCGTAGTCTGGTCATCTAGGATACCAGAAAACAATAACAACACTTAGAAAACTATTTTACTAGCCTAATATGAAGGGCGAAACAACAGAATACTTGGCTAGGTGCCAAGATTGTCAGCAGGTTAAGGCCGAACACCAACATCCAACCGACCTATTACAACCATTACTAGTACCAGAATGGATATGGGAGACCATATCACTGGACTTTATAACAGGTTTGCCAAAAACTCAGAAACAGAATGATTCTATTATGGTTGTAATCGATGAACTCAGTATGTCTGCACACTTTATTCCTGTAAAGTCTACTTTTAAGGCTATAAACATTGCTGAAATATTTATGAAATAATTTTTTAGACTGCATGGTATTCGTAAAATGGTGATTTCAGATAAAGACGTAAAATTCACATCTGCTTTATGGAAGGAATTGTTTACAGGGATAAATACTAATTTGAATTTCAGTACGAGTTATCACCCACAAACGGATGGACATACTGAAAGGACAAACCAAATCATAGAGGATATGCTCCACATGTACGTAAGAACAAAACCAAACAAGTGGGGAGACTATCTACACTTGGTAGAATTTGCATATACCAATGGGTACCAAACTTTGGCTAAGTTAAGCCCTTTCGAGGTACTATATGAAAAAAAGTGTACGACTCCAATTAGCTGGGATAACCTGGTTGATAGACTCATGGTTGGACTAGAGATTCTCCAAGAAATGGAGAACATGGTAAGGAAGGTACAATAGAACTTAAAAGAAGCACAGGATAGACAGAAGAGATATGTAGATCAAAAAAGAAGACACTTGGAATTTCAAGTGGGAGACCATGTTTATTTGAAGGTCAAAGCACGAAAAAGCTCGTTGAAGTTAGGAAATTGTGCCAAGATGGCACCCAAGTTTTGTGGGCCTTCGAGATACTAGCTCGAATTGGACCCATAGCATACCAACTTGCACTTCCAGCTAATCTAAGAATTCATAATGTATTTCATGTTTCTTTGTGGAAAAAGTATGTTCATGACCCTACTCATATGATTGACTGCAACTTGGTGCAGGTGGAACCCGAAGGCAAGTTCCAAGTGGAACCCCTGCGTATTCTAGACCAAAGAGAAATAACACTTGGGAACAGAGTCGTCACTCAAGTAAAGGTGCAATGGAAACACTTTAGTCCTTAGGAGGCCACTTGGGAGTTGGAGGGAGATTTGTGGAAATCTCATCCAATTCTATTCCAAGAAAGGAACATACATTGAGGACAGTGTTTTATTGAAGGGGGAAAGGATGTGACATCCCCAAAAATAAAGTATTTTTGAAATTTAAAATTTGTTGGAAAATTATTCCGTTATTAGTAAATTCGAATTTGGAATTTTTTTTCCATTTATGGCAATTTCGAATTTTGAATGTGATAATTGTAATTAATTATTATGAATGTTGGGAAGAGATCTGATTTGATGCAACTAACTATTTGACTATGACACTTGTATGAAAACATAATATTTTATATTGATTGCAGGTGGACAAATAGAACAAACATGTTAAAATCAACTGACCATAACTCCATGAGTGGGGAACATGTTGGGACTACCTCTGGGGTGATGATTACAAGTGGAAAATCATATCTTTGGCCATTGGTGGCCCCTTAAAATCAGGGATTTGGAAAGCTGCGAAAAATCCCAAGGGGGGGGGAAGAAAGACATAGGAAAAAACATTTCTTTTGTTAAATAACATATGTGAGGAGGCGGGATGTTGCCTAGTATGCTAGGAAGGGGAACTATTGAATACTTGTTATTATGAACACTAATTCTGAGTGTGAGGGAAGGGAGAAGACTACTCATAGAGGAAGACGTTGTTGAAGAGGAGATTTCAAGTTTTCCCTCATGGATTCATGGTTAGGCTAGGGGGTGAATTGGGTAAGCACTAGCTACGCTATTCTACGGTTGGGAGGAACGTGGTTGTTCCCTTTGTTTTCCCGTAGACTACTTCATATATGTCTCTTTAGTCTCCTCTTTTCATGATTGTACTATCGAAATGATTGTATCTGGTTTCTATCATAGACAATTATCTTTCCATCATATGTATTAGATAGAATTACAGAGTTGTTGTATATTAATTAAAGTACAAATAATTTAAATCGATTAAAAGGCTGTAGCTATTAAAGCCTGGTATATTAGTCATTGTAAGGATGATACCAGTATTCTACGTGATATATCTATGTTTGTTTTATGTAAGTTCTCAGTGGTAGGAACATAATCGATATCTTAAATTATGAAATTATAAAGTGATGATTTATAGATCTAGTGGAAATAAAAGACAGATCCGAACATTATATGGTGTTACAGTACTATAGTGTGTTAATCGTGTCAAGAAAGATCTAATTCTACTTAATAAAATAAAAATTAAGCATGTACATCCTGAAAACTACAATTCCTGGAACAATCTGTCGATCATAAGATAATCATACGGTCAAACATCTTTAAGTACCCAATATATATCATGAGATTTCAATCCGTGTAATCATTTAGAGAAATCTGGAGTGAATGAAAATTATTATAATCATGCATGTCTGTACTAAAATATATAACCATGACTATCTGAAACCCTGAATATAAATATTGTATATTACAGAAAGGTTTCCATGAGATATAACTGGGAATAGTTAATACACATGGGATAAGTATCGACTATCATAGAACAATACTATGAAACCTCACTGTATAAATTATAGAAGAGGGTTATAACTGATCCCCTCATAATAACCACAAAATGAAAGGAATGTATAGAGCCGACAGAATGCCTAGGCCGAGTCCTTTGACTCTCTAGAGTATAAACCTTGGATGGTGAAACTCGTTCCAATACGGGGTTTCTTCCCTTCTAACAAGTATTTAAAATTACAAGTAAATATGTGACCCTAGAAGGCCTGATAGCAACATAACCTTGCAACAAAATTTTACACAGTAGCGAATAGAACCTAAAGTCTAAGATGAAGTCCGGTTGTCAGAACTCGAGTACCTTTTCGGGTCCAGCAACCAACGAATCCATCAAACGTGAAGCATCTGAATCTTGAAAAGGGAATGGATCGCATGAGTTAGCAATGAAACTTAGAGGGAACAAAAGTTAAATAGAAATAGATTATATCTGAAACAGAAGTAGTGCAATTTAATCATAAGGAAATAAATCACTCGCAGAGAAGATAAACAAAATTAAAATACTAAATTATTACTTAGCTTGCGATCGGTGTGGAATATTTTTCATCGATGCCACTGAGCAAATCCATACTTAGTCGAAAGGGGGAAATGGAACCAAAGATTGTTGATGGGTACCCTCACAGGAAACAAGGGCCCACCATTAATGATTATAACCGAGAAAATTCTTCATCGAATAAGGATAGCAAATAAAAACAGGACTTTAATCAAGTGTAATAGTAACTACATATAGTATGAATACATAAACCATTGGGATAGACACCACAAATCGATTAATTCTTTTCTTTACCCATTTTGTTGAAGTGGTATGAAGAGACATTTATAAATACACATTTCCAGAGTTGACTGCTTCGAATAAAAATCCCTAAACCGAAAACAATTTCATAGGCAAAATGATCATAGAAGTTTGAAAATCTTCATTATTCTCGACTCCTTGCGAATCCAGGGAATATAGATTACACAATCACATCAGCCACATTGATGAACAATTTATATGCATAGGGTATGACGACGGATACATGAATCACAGTAGAAACAAAAAATAGTTTACTTAGTGATAAATATGCCAAAGACACCCAACGTAAGATGCAGGCCTTTGGGTGTTACAAAATTTATACATTGAGATCCTTATTTACTCTTAGGTATCCCTGTCACTTATATGCACAGACTCATGATAAGAGGTGAAATAAACCTTCAAATCCTTAACACCCGAAATTGAATCATAACCAGGAATGTAGTCTCTTAATCGAGTTATACCGAGTTCAGACTTACATTATGGAACTGGAGTCGTGTAGAACTTACCTATGAACTAGAACACCAGCTCGTAGACTGGTGACTCTCTCGTCCCCTTCAAAATCCCTTACAGTCCAACCTTGTATGAGGGTTCGTAGAGAAAAGGATACCTATCGCAGAATAATGGGAGATAAGTAAAGAAATCCAACGTAGAATAGGAAATCTTCAGTGACCCAACAAACACATAAACACAAAACCAGAGAAGATCGATACCAACCGAGTCTTCAATATTTAAGAGTCCTGGATTCGAGGGAAAAAGAAAATAACATAGAGTCTTTGACTTACCATGTACAAGGAACACCAAGGAATAAATGCCTCCATATCCTCCACCCAGGTCGCATCCGCCTAAGACCACCAACCTCTTACAGAGATAAGAGCTACAACAGGGTTACACTAAGGCATTTTATTTCATTTTGAAAATACCTAGAAATAGGCGGGAGACACCATTAATCACCTACCCACCCTTCGAAGAAGTAGAGTAATGGTGATAGTACGCAATAGTACGCTACCATGTGAACGAGGTTAGGTGGTAGGGTTTCGTTGACATAATCATCAAGTTATAAACCTTGGAAGGCGCTTGAGCATATCGCAATTACTCAGGCTGGACATGGGCTTTAACTTTGGACCTAACAAGTACATCAGTTGACTTCACACCAAGTCTGTGTGAGGGAGATGACTCCATTAGGGGAATTCCTAATATAGCTGATAAATCCAGTTTCTCATCAGTTGGAATGAGACTACCTAGTTCGTTAACCCTAATGCTTTCGGGAAGGAGGACTTGCATGCTTGAACCCTTCAGAGATGACAACCCAACACAACTCTGGATTCATGGTTGGGTAAGGGTAATCACGATCTATTTTACACAGAGTGTATCATTTGAACAATTTTAACAAAGTTTTAAAGTCCCTCAGTAATCTAAGACTAGTGATCTTTAATATGAGTAGTTCCTTTCAGAACCCAATACCTCTCGTATAGGTGCTCGTATGTCTAAGAAACGATAATGTTATGTTGGAGAGATTGGAATACCCTAATGTTTAACACTTTATAAAGCTATGTATCGAGATGGGCCTTTACCCCTTTTGCTAACTTTTGTTAGTAAACCGAGGGACTATATTTTTAACGATTTTAGCCTTGTAACCTTTATATATATGGTTTTTAGATAACCAAAGATGTTTAAAGATTAAATTCTCTTACAAAGGAAGGTAGTTGTATTGACAACAGTAGCGATCATACCTCTTATGGGAGTGATAGTATCGACACCTAATCACATATGATAACCTTGAGACCTTCGAAACAAGTTGATCGAAGAAAAGGAAATTTTAATATCACTAAGAAAAAAAAAATATTTTGGAAATTTTGAGGTTCATTACATATGGTATCAGAGAAACAAGTTACAACACTTGGAACTTGAATAGAGCCATCTAATTTTCTTATATATAATTCTGTTTTTATAAAGCTAATAAAAACATTTATTGTTACAAGCATAAAACCTTTTCTGTTTTGTGTTAATCCTGGCAACAGTAAATGACGATGGGGAAATCTGAAACAAAGACCTCCTGAAAATCAGAGACATAATAGTGACAGAAGTTCACATATTGAAGTTCTGGAAACAATGAGGAATATCATCGTTGAACTGCAGGTTTTCAAAGCCGACAATGAAAAATTAAATAAATCTCAGCAAGAACAACAGAAAATAAATGAAGTCCTACTGCGCAGTATAGTGACCAAGAAAATCCCAAAGTATGATAATAACGACGAAGAATTCAACAAGAGAGCTTCCAAGAATTTTGGGCTTGAAACAAAAAAAGGAGATAGTTCGTCTGAAGGTACACCTTCAACTGAGGAAAAAACTAAAATAGACCGAAAGAGGAAACAAGTAGACCACCTTGAAGGAGACTTCAAGAAAATTAAACCAGCTACCTTTGATGGAGAATCCATAATAGGAGAAGAAGCTGAGGCATGGTTATTGGACATCAAAAAATACTTCCAGATATATAATTATTCCAACAATATGAAGGTCATAATGGCCATATACAATCTGAAAGGGAAGGCTAGCATTTGGTGGCAAGACCTGAAATTGGCCAAAGGCCTACAGGAAAAATAGATGGAATGGTCTGATTTCAAGGAATATTTCAAGAAACAGTACCTATCTAAAAGCTACTATGAAAGGAAAACAAAAGCGTTTTATGAGTTAAGACTTGGACATATGACAATGGAGGACCTTATAAATAAATTTCTAGAATTACTAATGTTTGTGCCTTACATCCGAGAGGTTAAGGTAAAAATCCAGTCATTCTTAAGTTGTTTACCACAGCCCTACAGGGACAGAATTGAGTTTGACAACCCCAAATCCTTGAGTGAAGTATTTAGGAAAGCACGAATGTGCTACGATCAATATAAACAACGAGCAGAGTTTCCCAAATCCTGGAAGGATAAGAAGCAAGATTGAATGAACCAGCGGAAGAAGGGATACCAGCCAACTCTGTATCATAATGCAACAAAAATCTTTCCAAGAAAGGATTTTCACTCCAACCATCCGAATACGCAAGGCAATGTTAAATCGGTAAATCTGGGAATGAAGAAGTTTGGGGACAGCCCCCACAAACCACTAAAGGGATGGGAATGTGGAGAACCTCACCTAAGGAGGAACTGTCCTCATTTAAATTCAGCGATGTAAATGAGGACATTTCCTGTAAATTTAAATTCAGCGAGGATTCCTGTAAATTATGAACATCAGTTTTGTAAATTCAGCGATTGATCATTTAATTTATAGGAATCCTCGATGGTGGGAGATATGGGCAGAAGCTTGCATCGGATTAATGTAGCCATAGACGACCGACAAGTTAACCACCAATCCTCCCTGGTAGAAATCGAAGGTAAAATCAATAAAACCTGAATTATGTTTTAATTGATCCTGGACCTACGTTAAGTTATATCACTCCTGGAGTAGTAGAGTCAAATAAACTTAAGAGGATGAAACACGCAAAATCATGGTTGGTACAGTTAACAACAGGAACTAAAAGGAAAGTGGTTGACTTTGTTTCTAACTTTGAATTTAACTTAAATGATCAAAACATAAAAACAAATCTGAATATTCTAGCACTAGGATCCTACGATATGATCATCGGAATGGATTGGTTGGAAAGACACAAAGAAGTTCTAGATTGTTATACAAAGACACTTAACTATAAAGATGATTGTGAAACTACTAGAACAACCCAAGGTATACCAAAACCAATATCAGTTAGACAAGTCACAACAATGCAATTCAAGAAATGTATGAGAAAGGGGTGTCAAGTTTACGCTCTCCAAATAACGAATCTGTTAGAAAAAAAGATAAGCCAAAGCTAGAATATTTTATGTCCGACGTGAGTTTAGAGACATGTTTGTTGATGAGATATCGGAATTACCTCCTAGAAGGTAAATAGAATTCTCCATAGACCTACTACCTGGGTCAGCCCCTACATCGAAACCACCTTACCAAGTGAGTTTACCTGAATTGACAGAACTAAAGATAGAACTGCAGGAATTGTTGGACAAAAAGTATATCAGACCTAGTGTTTCACCATGGGGAGCACCAATCCTCTTTGTGAAAAAGAAAGAGGGTACTCTAATACTATGCATCGACTATAGACAATTGAATAAAATGACTATTAAGAACAAGTACCCCTTAGCTAGGATAAATGACTTGTTCGATCAAGTAGGCGGGGCCAAAATATTTTCAAAATTGTATTTACAATCCAGTTACCATCAAGTCAAGATAAAAGATGAGGACATAAGAAAAAAAAACTTTTGAACAAGATATGGACACTACGAATTCGCATTCATACCTTTCGGACTCACTAACGCACCAACCACATTTATGTGCCTGATGAATAGTATTTGCAGTCAGTACTTTAGCAAGTTCGTACTAGTATTTATTGACAATATTCTGGTGTATTAAAAAATGAAGGAAGAACATGAAGAACACTTAAGAATAATCCTACAAACTTCAAGGAAACACCAACTATATGCTAAATTCAATAAGTGTGATTTTTACCAGAAGAAGATACAGTACCTAGGACACGTAATATCTGCATAAGGCATTGCAGTTGACCCTGAGAAAGTAAGAGTCATTACAGAAGGGTCGGTACCAAAGGATGTAGCGGACATCCGGTCATTCATGGGAATCACCAGATATTATTGCAGATTCATAGAAGGATTTTCCAAAATAGCTTATCCTATCACGTCATTACAAAAGAAAGGGACCAAGTTTAATTGGTCACAGAAGTGTCAAGATAGTTTTAACAAGCTGAAGGAATTATTAACAACTACACCCATATTGAAGGTAGCATACCCAGATAAAGACTTTACCATATGTGTTGATGCAAGTAAAGAAGGACAAGGTGGTGTCCTAACTCAGGAAAGACACATGATTTGTTATGAGCACCGAAAATTAAAAGAACATGAGAGACATTATGTCACTCATGACTTAGAATTGGCAGTGTTAATACACGCCTTAAAAATGTGGCGACACTACATAATGGGAAAAAAATTTCTACTATTGATAGATAATAGTAGTGTGAAATATCTGTTTAGCCAACCAGATCTTAATGCAAGGCAAGCAATATGGATAGCCTTCTTGAGAAAATTCAACTTTGAAGTCAGACATATCAAGGGTAAGGAAAATAGGGTAGCAAACGCTTTAAGCAGAAGAGTCCATGAGTTATTTGAAATAAATATTAGCAGGGCAGAAAGTGATCTGGAACAAAGAATAAGGACGACAAGTTTTAATGACAAAAATTACACTAAGATAATGGAAGAATTACAAAACAGTATCACAAACTCAGATAAACCAGATCTAAGTATCGACAAGAAGGGACTATTACGATTTAAAGAAGACTTTGCATACCAGATTCACCAGAGTTAAAGTTAATAGTCTTGGATGAAGTGCATAAGAAACCATATTCTAGATATCCAGGACACCCGAAAATGATAACAACACTTAGAAAACTATTTTACTCGCCTAATATGTAGGGAGAAACAAAAAAATACTTGGTTAGTTGCCAACATTGTCAGTAGGTTAAGGATGAACACTAGCATCCAGCCGACCTATTACAACAATTACCAGTACCAGAATGGAAATGGGAGACCATATCGCTGGACTTTATAATAGTTTTGCCAAAAACTCAGAAACATAATGATTGTATTATGGTTGTAATCGATAAACTCAGTAAGTCTGTACACTTTATTCCTCTAAATTCTACTTTTAAAGCTAGAAACATTGCTGAAATATTTATGAAAGAAAGTTTTAGACTGCATGGTTTTTCTAAAATGGTGATTTTAGATAGAGACGTAAAATTCACATCCGCTTTTTGGAAGGAATTGTTTGCAGGGCTAAATACTAATTTGAATTTCAGTACGAGTTATCACCCACAAACAGATGGACAGACCGAAAGGACAAACCAAATTGTAGAGGATATGATATGCATATATGTAAGAACAAAACCAAACAAGTGGGAAGACTATCTACACTTGGTAGAATTTGCATATAACAATGGGTACCAAACTTCGGCTGAGTTAAGCCCTTTCTAGGTACTGTACGGAAGAAAGTGTACGACTCCAATTAGCTAGGATAACTCGGTTGACAGACTCATGGTTGGACCAGAGATGCTCCAAGAAATGTAGAACATGGTAAGGAAGGTACAACATAACTTAAAAGAAGCAAAGGACAGACAAAAGAGATATGCAGATCAGAAAAGAAGACACTTGGAATTTCAAGTGGGAGACCATGTTTATTTGAAGGTCAAATCCCGAAAAAGGTCGTTGAAGTTAGGAAACTGTGCTAAGTTGACACCAAGGTTTTGTGGGCCTTCGATATACTATCTCGAATTGGACCCGTAGCATACCAACTTGCACTTCCATCTAATCTAAGAATTCATAATGTATCTCATGTTTCTTTGTTGAAAACATATGTTCACTCATATGATTGATTGGAACTTGGTGCACATGGAACCTGAAGGCAAGTTCCAGGTGGAACCCCTACGTATTTTGGACCAGAGAGAAATAACACTTCGGAATAGAGCCATTGCTCAAGTAAAGGTGCATTGGAATCACTTTAGTCCTGAGGAGGCCACTTGGGAGTTGGAGGGAGATTTGTAGAAATCTCATCCAATCCTGTTCCAAGAAAGGAACGAACACCGAGGAAAGTGTTTTATTGAAGGAGGAAAGAATGTGACATCCCCCAAAATAAAGTATTTTTGAAATTTAAAATTTGTTGGAAAATTATTCTATTTTTAGTAAATTCGAATTTGGAAAATATTTGTCATTTATGGAAATTCCAAATTTTGAATTTGATAATTGTAATTAATTATTATGACTATTGGGCGGAGATCTAATTTGACCCAACTAAGTATTTGACTATGACACTTGTATGAAAACAAAATATTTTATATTGATTGTAGGAGGACAAATGGAACAACCATGTTAAAATACACTGACCATGACCCCTTCACACAATTTGTGAATGAAAGAGGAAGTGGGGTCCCCTTCACCCACAATTGTGAATGAAAAAGGTGTTTCCCTTCTTCTGGATCTGTTGGTTCTTCTGGGTGAATTGTTGCGGTTGCAACAATAGCAGTGGGGTCTACATCAATGATCTGTCTTTTACCAGTGCTTTCATAATCAGATTCTGAATTAGGGTTCAGCTCCTTGTCTTTGATCTCGACCACCAATCACTGTTTTGAGCGACATTCATCAGTGTTGTGCCAGGGGAGTTTGTGGAAATCACACCATTTTCTAGTGTCCTTCTTTGTCTTCTTGTGACCCTTCTTTTCCCATGGCCTGGAATGGTTTTCAGGAGACTATTTGTTAGGTCTGTCTTTGCCATACTTTGGTTGTTACGGATTTGCAGACCCAAACTCTCATTTGTTCTGGTGCTTAAATTTCTTCTCGATTTTAACAACATATCAATAAGCAACACCGAGTGATGAGATGTCCAGAAAATCCATTTTAGTTTGGATGTATCTGTGTGGAGCCCCACGATATTTCAGAACCAAATGTTGCTCAGAGTCTTTGATACCTAGCTTTGTGCACAAGGTATGGAAGGTATTGGTGAACTCTGGAACTGCTTGGCCCCTCTCTTGTCGTAGTCTGTTCCATCTCATGTATTGGTCCTCATAGTTGCCAACAGGGTAATATTGTTCCTTTATCGCATCCACAAAAATATCCCAAGTGGGCTCAGCCCCATATATTCCAGACTCCTCCATGGAATTGTACTCCCAGTAAATTTCCCACCAATGTTTTACATGGGGGAGAGCTTTAAGGAGTGCAAAGGTAATCTTTTCTCTGTCGAAAAAATTGTGAACAGAGAAATAACCTTCTTGCAGGTTTATCCATTTGTTTAGGGTGTCTGCATCTATCTATCCTTCAAATATAGGAATATCAAAATTAACTTGTACCTTGAAAGGTGAGGTGCCTCCAAAGTGGTTGTTTGATGAATATGTTCTTGTTTCTATTGACGGGCATTGAAGTATGTGGGAAAAATTCTCCATCATTTCATCTCTATGCCGCGTGAGAGCTTGCTCAAGCAACAAATTAATATGATCGTTTGCTCCATCGTTTTTCTCTTCTTTCGCCATGGAGGGTTTCTTGGGCATGCGAGAGAGATTGTCTTCAAGAGAGACAAGCTTGAGACCCAACTTTCTATACTCAGACCTTGTCGGGGACATGCACTGAAAAATGATCAAGAGCATCCTACTATAATACCACTGATCTAGATTATTTTCGACACGAAATGACAACGAATATATAAAATAGAAATATACAGAGATATATCGTATACTAAACAATATAACATAAATGTATCAGAGATGTAACCATAAACACAAAGATACAGTAATACAATTTCTATTAATGAGCAAAAATGTACAAAGACTGTAAAAATACAGAGTGAAAGACTCACTAGAATGGTGGCAGCATATCTCTGAGGAGAGATGTGATGGCTACTCGCATTCACAAGATGATATTTACAATGAGGCTCTAAAGGAAGTTTTACAATAAACAAGAATTCCAAAAACCCTAGACATCCAAAAACCTAACCCTAGGAGATGAAGCACCAAAAGTCATGTGGGCCCCGTTTGGGTAAGTTAGTACATCAACTTCCCAGGGTCGTAAATTTTGCATACGATCTCTGTTTTAGGCACATGATAGCCCGTTAGAAAGGTATCTCAAAATGGCCCCAGAAGTTAAAAACTGCTAAAAATAGTAAATTACCAAAATTGCCAGAAAACGATTTTGAGCCAGTTGGAAAAGGTGGGTGACCACCAATATCCACATGGATCACCTTGGTTAGGTGGGATTTTTATTTCTCAAGGAATTGGTGGTTAGAGATTCAGATGGCTCGAGTAACTAGAGTTTTGAGTACAATGGATTTTTTATCAGGATGATGATGAGACTAGGCATGAATGTATTTGTTAGTGTGATTCTTTTTTCCGATAAAATTGGTGGGTAAGGGAACCATTATGGAGGTGAGATCCGAGAATATCTAAAAAGGGGAGGGAATTTTCCTTTTCCATTTTCACAGTGAAATGGATATGGGGGGAAATACTATTTAAATGGTTGAAAAAGGAGGTCAAGGAGGAGTGGCCATGAGGCCAGATGCCAAAGGTGTCATCAAGGAATCTAAACCAACATTTAGGTTTGAGATGAGAGCTATTAATTGATAAGGTCTCAAAATTATCCACAGAAATGTTAGCTACCACAAGGGGACAAGGAAGGCCCCATGGTTGTTCCTTCAGTCTATTCATAGTAGATACTGTTGAAGGTTAAGAATGTATAGGTTAGTAGGATATCAATAATGTTAAGGGTTTCTGGGTCCAACATCTTAGAGATGAGGTCTAATGCTCTAGGCACAAGAATCTTAGTAACTAAAGAGAAAACATCAAAATTTATCATTAGGTCTTGGTCATCGAGTTGAATATCACGAGTTTTATGAATACAATTGAAGGAGTATTTCATGAAAGAGGAAGTTTTTCCAGTCATGTATTTTATTTTCACTACCAAATAATGGGAAATGGCATGAGTGGGGGCATCGATAACGCTGACTATACGTCTAAGGGTAATGTATTTTTTAGGAATTTTTGGTTGTCCGTAGATATTGGGGGTTTTTGGGTTATGAGGAATAAGTTTCTTTTGAATGGTTGGGTCGAGGGATGAAGATTTAATGGCTTTGGTGACAAGTCTAATGATGGTATTCAAGGGGTT
>SNQJ01S0041158.1:0-12787 GCA_010110895.2 Picea sitchensis
CAGTCGTGTTTCAGCATCTACGTTTCAGCATCTGTGTTCCAGCATTCGTGTTTCAGCATCTACGTTTCAGCATCTGTGTTCCAGCATTCGTGTTCCAGCATTCGTTGTGCGTGTTGACATCCTTGACTGCTCCATAACCGATTTCCATCAATGACAACCTTAACCATCTGCGTCAGTCTTCTGTTATAGCCATATCTCCAACAAAAGTTATGTTACTTATTACCTAGATTATACTTGTTGCGTAGATTATAATTGTAATTGTTTTTAGTTAGGAATTTATACCCTTAGTTCTTACTGGATTGGACTGAGAAAATTTATCGACAACAATAAGAATGATAGGGTGGGAAGAGTTAACTTAGGCTTCCAAGAGTCTTTTTTGAGTTGTTTTTCTTTCTTAATCGTCTTGTAGTCTTGTGTTAGTTATTTCGGTCTCCTAGCATGTGGGTTGAGCTACGTATTTGGTCGAGATAGGATGTGTTTCACCAAGGTTATTGACGCATCTATCACCTCGGGATGGCATGATTCCTGATGAGTGGATCATGGCTCACCCTATTGGATAGCGGCGAACGATAAATTGGTCAAGTCGGTGTCTTCCGTGTGGGTGTTGTCCAGCGTTGTAATATTCTTTTGGTGCATGGGTAGAATTCCCTCATGCATTTGGTTCTCATGCCTTGAGGTTATATTCTTGTTCATCAAGGTCATTGTGTCGGGAGGGTGATTTTGTCCCTTAGCTTGTAGGCATGTCTTGTTGCGTCGGTCGGGTAGTCGTTCCTCCTGCTTGTTCTATGTCTTTTTCTCCCAATTTCCCTTGCGCCAATGTGTGGAGTCATAGTTTCCTATTTGCCTGGACTGCGTGCTTGCATTTGTCGTTAGTGGTGTGGTTAAAATGATGTCTTCGTCGCCTTCTTTCCTAGAAAAAAAGTTCATTTTTGCTTCGCTTGTAGTCATAACGATGGGGTTGTTACATATATCTTATGCTCTTTTCTTTGAAGTTTCTTTTTCTTTATGAAAATAGAATAGAATTATTTTCCTTTACAATTATAATATAAATTTTATTTAATAGATATTTAGCATTGTAAAAAATTAGTCAATACAAGAATCTTGATTGTACACATATAGTGTACAATATATCACAAGATCTAATGAATCGAAGTTGTTAATTAAAATACATAGCAATTAGCCTTTCTAATTTTGTGCTAGAAGGGTATATAATTCAAATATAATTTTTGGTGTCATTTCTGAGAAGATACTAAAGAAGTAGGAATCTTCTTTTATATTCATTTAGGAAGAAAACACACAGTACGAGGATCAACAAGAGAAATTTTTGACTACCCACTTTGTTGTCTCTCATACATAGTTTTATGCACTTGAATTAGGGCATATAAATGCATGAATTAAGTTAAAAATCCAAAATACGATTTTTGTGGTGTAGTATGAGCCATCCAAAGCACTAAACTCATTGCGAGAAATTGATGAGAGAAAGAAAGAACTAATTAGTGAGGAGTCCATAGGATAAGGAGACAAGGTGATGCATAAAACATTCGGTAAAGGAAAAGGAATACAATTAAACATAAGGAGAGAAACTCTCTTTCATTTATTTAGCTTTGAATTACTGTGAAGACTTTCAAATATGGACAACAATTTTACTTTGTTTGTGACTTATCAACCTTATACCCATATATTTTGTTCACTTATTGTTCCTATGAGAAATTTCAAGCATGCATTTTATTATAGGGACAATTGGTCACTCCACCTCACTCTATTTCATCTCATGTTTCTGGTTGGTAGCCACTTCTCTATTATGTTTTGAGGGTTGATAACAAGGTAAGAGAAATATGATAGGGGTCATTTTATTTGAATGCATTTCAATCACATATCTATGAACCAAATCTTGGACTCTTAAGTCATCTCCTATGATGCAATACACGCATGGGTACCTATTTCCACAGGATGGTTCTACATTTTCTTTTAATGGAATCACTTGTTGTTACCTTTTGTTTCCAAACACCTTTTGATCAAGAGTAACTTCTATAAGTTGACTGTATTTCAGATTTCCAAAGGATCATGTATGATTTCATGTTTCAAACTATATGTCATGGCTGTGAAGCATGCCATGAATACCATTTGTTCTTATCAAACTTCCTCCATTATCCATACATTTCCATAACCTTCCTTTTAAGACTTATTTCAATACCCTATACAACATCACACATTGTCTCTTCATCCTTAAAATTATGTTTGTTTGAAGTTTGAGTGCATGTTAACTCAATGTAGTGATGTTTAAATTGTTGTTTCCTACATTAATATTAGAAGTATCATCACATAGTTCAATTCCCAACTATAGAAGGTGGAGAATTAAGTCTAGGTATGGTCATCAACTAGAGGAGGAAATGGAAGTAATATCAAGGATCTCAAGGTAATCCCATGAAAAAACCTCACTTCTTTGTATCATTTAAGAGGTAATTGAATAAAACATGTCCTTCCCACATTTTGGTATCCTCCAACTCTAAAATCACCTCTTCCACATCTGACCTAAAAATTCTAACTCAACCTAGATTAAAATTATCTAATAAAAGATGTGGAGAACTATGATATAGTTATATATGCACACAATATATTCTTCACTTGGGGCTAGGAGTTAATTTTTATTTTAATAATACCTTTTAGGTCATATTAGTTTGCATCTGTAAATAAATCATCATTACATAAACCCTGGTATGTGTTATCACTCCAAGAAACCCTTCGTGGTTGTAGACCAAAGGTGCTTGGTAACTTCAAGTAAAAATGTTTTTTGTATTTTGTGTAAATGGATCAATGGGATAACTCAATTCCAACATGGTACTCAGACAGTCAAGATGATAAACAAATGAACCAATGCTCTCATGGATTGATAATCAGTAGATAACTTGAAGTGGGTGAAGAACAAATTGCTCATAAACTAGTACACATGTAGGGTCTAATAAACAATGAAGAAGATGTTTACTAAGCTATGAGCCAAACAATGAGATAACAGTCATTCGAGGCATGACAACTTAAGTAAAAATACAGAAAGAAGGTGAAAAATTGATATCAAAAGAGAAAGAAAATTGTGATTTAGTATTAGCATCAATGGGCCTGTTACATATGACATTCCTGTATCCAAAAATTGACCCCTTCATTCATCTTCCTTCTGTAGATTTATAGATTAACCATTAAGTTATTAGATCCTAAAACTATGGATCTGAATTTCCAGAAATAGTAAACAAACAGTATTTACAAAGAAATAGGAATAGATCCTCAAATAAGGTAAATATTTATCTGTTGGCCCTCAAAATGTGGTTGAAATCTGATGATGTGTAGMTCAGCCTCCCAAGGCTCTCTGAAATTTGGATTATGTGATGTGGCTCCCAAAACCCTGAAATTMTACCTCTTTTAAAGATGGTAAATGACATTTGTACACCTTTTCTTCTCTTCATTTTCCAAAAGTGATTGATTAGATAGATTTGATAATTCATTAATAAAGCCTTAGAAGAGGTTTCAATTCATTCTYATGAAAAAATTTACGATCTGGGCAAAAACCATAACATTCTGGCCGTGACAGGCTTTCAACAACTAACTAGCCGAAAAATCCGCTCCTAAGCTACTGAAAGGCGACACTTTCAACAGCTAACTAGCAAAATTTTCGGCGAATTAGCTGTTGAAAAGAGCATATTTTCAAAATCAAATTTCTCGGTCATAGAAAATCCCTCTTTCATGCCTGAATAGTTGATCGACATCTAGAGAATATAAGATTTCCAATGGTGTTTTCAAATCTTCATTTGGAGCTTGGGAAGGGATTGAAAAGTGGCCTGCAAGTTTAAACATCATTCTTTCCATTTGCAATTCAAAACCCCAAACGGTTCTACACACCAAACACTGTGATATTCTATTGGGCCGAGGTCTTGCACTATTGAAAGCACTCGGGAGTCGGCTCTGTTTTTTAACATTTGAATCTTTAACAAACCTTCGTGAGCAATATGTGATATGGAAGCAGTGATCTGATTTGATGTTGTCAACTCGACATTACAGCCTCTGTTCCTGAGTTGCTGAATTTGAAATTACCATTTCCTTGATGCCATGATTGTGGAGCGTGAGTTTCTGAGCCGGATCCGAGATGTAATCCGACTGGGACATGGAAATCAAGTTTAAATTATTACCCACTTTCACCAGTGTGTCCTCCTGATAGCATGGCGTGAGTCGATCACATCATGATTTGATTTTGAAACGTGGATAAGCGCACGTGATTCTCACTTTCTCCAACCAACAGCCCGTGGAAAACGTCCCTCAGCTGTAGAAAATTTCACTTCCAACAGCGCATGGTCCTATGGAAAACCCCCATTAGCTGTTGAAAGTCTTCACTTTCAACAGCGTACGAACTTGTAAAAACCGCTCCATAGCTGTGGAAAGTCTTAACTTTCACCAGCGCACGACCCGCGACACTTCTTCTTTGGATACTTTGGAATTGAACACTTTCCCCAGCGCACAGACCTATGAAAAACGCTCCTTAGCTGCTGAAAGTCACCACTTTCCCCAGCTAACACTCATCTTTTGGACACACGTTAGCTGTTGAAAGTGAATTATGAAAATTTTGAAAAGAAGACTTTTATGGGTCATATTATTTCCTAAGACAAAAACCAAAACCTAAGTTTTGCAGTTAGAAAAACTCAAAACCAATTTGAGAAAACTACCAATAGCAATGCTATCCACCACAAAATGCGACCATAGGGATGGGTTCATTTTGGGAGCTAACATTTGGCTCCAACTGGGATGGGCATCTCCCTGTGAGGTGACCAAGAAACTAGTATTTTTAGTAGCCTTTAGCATTGAGCATGGAGTCATCTGGTCTGTGCAACTGTTCTTCATCAAACCTGTAGTTTGACTATAACTTGCCTGTAACCTGCCTGTGACCTGTCCTGCTTATTTATGAAATCAACAACTGAAAAAGATCTCATTTTCTCGTATGGCGAGCTTATTCCTCCACCTACCCCTATACTAACCAGTAGAGGCAGATTTATCAAGTAAGATGGAATTTCCAATGTAGCCAAATCATTAACTGATTTACTATTAAAATCCTTGATCTTGACCCGAACAATAATGGAATAGATATCATGCAGAAGAGAGATTTGAACAAATGATAAAGACAATCTTCTTCTGGCAGAAAATGTTTAACATCTATGTTGCTCATAGACTCCAAATAGTTAGCAAAAGGGTCATCAAATTCATAAAGCAATACCTCTTTGGACTGTTGGTCCAATTGTCTATGTTGTTGTTGTTCTTTTCCTTCACAAAACTCAACGCTGAATGTAGTCTGCTTGATCTCTGCTGGAGGAAAATAAAAACTGAATTTCTGATCTGATCTTTTATGCTGCCCTTCCTGCATATGTTTGCTGCAATCTATCTTTATCTGCAAATTTGGAAAATATGGGTTGTCTTCAACATATATTGCAGATGCAATAATTTCACTTACTGATTGGGCAATCTGGTCATCACCCTTCAAGTTTTCATTTCTGCTATAATTTTCCTGTGTTTGCAAATATGAAGGCTGAGGGATGCTCATAGCATTTACCGCAGATCTGAAACTGTCGCCCATAAATATTGGCAAGCTAAGGAAATCTGAAATCTTCATGTTTTCTGAAAAGTATAAGTCCGTGAAAGCTGCCACTGGATCTTTAAAAGGAAGATAAGTAACATGTTTCTCCTCGGAAAATAGTTGCACATCTATGGTAGCCTCCTTCTCAGCCATGGTTGTCCCTTTGCTGGAAAACTGATCACCTTCTTGTTCCCTTGATCTCAGATTTTGATCATCAATCATCACAACTTCCTCTTCAGAAAAGTTCTCAGAAGATGATGATAAGACAGTATTAAAATCATATGAACAAAGATCAGTAAAAAACATATAATTGCCTATGCAATCATCAGTCATCATAGGCTCTTCCTGATTTACAAACTGATCATAAGCTTCACATGTATACCTGTCTCTGGAATACTCAGCCAACACTGAAAAATCTAATTCTGAATCTGAAATGTACTCACCTTCAAGATGTTGTTCCTTATCTGCTTCATACTCATTGTTTTTTTGCTCTGAATCTAAAATGTACTGACAGTTTACTCGCTCATGCACCTACAAATTTTCAAAGAAATATCGATTCCGAATCCTTCGGGAAAAATGAATGTTTTCCTCGACTTTTTGAGCATCTTCAAACAATTGGGTGAGGGATGAAGACTCTCGTTCTAGTAGAAGAAGGACAATATCTGAGTGAAGACCCATGACATAATATATCATGGCAACTGTCTCTGTAGGACGGACCTCCAAAGGCATGTCATGATAAACACGGTGAAACCTTCTATTAAAAAAAGGCAAGGCTTCATCCTGCTCTCGTTTCAAAGCATAGAAATCAGCGAGGTAAGAATCTAAAGATTTGTATTCTCCCCAATACTTTAGGAAAGAATTAGAGAACTCAATCCAAAAGCCAATTGAATAAACTCTCAAACCCCTGAACCATGCAGCAGCATCTTTGATTAGATATTTAGCGAAAAATCTCATGATTACATCTTCGTGAACAATCTGAAAATGATCAACAAAATCCTCAAAGTATTCCAAATGCCTCTCAGCTGAAACTTGATTCTCTCCGGAAAAACAAGGAAAATATTCATAACAGTCAAGAGGATAAGGATGAAGGGGATGGGGCAATTTTAAAGGCCTAAACATTTTCATCCTAATCTTGGTTTGAAAGGCAGTGGGATGCTCGTAAGGGATACAATGTTGATGAAAAGGTTCAGCAGTAGTAACAACAGACATTGAAGTCTAAGTATACTTGGAGTCAATTTCAATTTCGACAAAGTCAGAAAAGTGATCAAATGAAAGAGGAATTGGAATATAGGACTCATTTTTAAGAGCAAGTTGTGACGAGGATATCAAATCAACATCTATAGCACAGGGTTGCGGAGTCTCTGTTTCTTCTAAAGATGGATAGATGAAAATGGGATGGCAGTCTTCTGAATATACAAAACAAAAAATGATTCTCTTTACATGTAAAGGGAATAACATGAAAGAGTTAATAAAAAACGATAATAATTCATGAAGCAGACTGATAAACTGATATCTGGATTTAAAGTGCAGCCTCTTCATCTCTTGTTAAATGGATCCTCCCAGTGGAGTCTTATTCAAACTCAGATGGATCAGGGAAAGAACAAGCCTTTGTAAATCTTCCCTAACAACTGGATTACATTTCCTCACCTTTCACAAATGGTCTTTTAGGACACTCTTTTCAACAAGAAGACTAGTATGGATATAGATATTTTTCTCTGTTTGTGAAGGATGGAAAAAGAGGAGCAGTTCTCTCCTAAGGCCAACTTGTAAGACTTCTTTCCTTGGGTTATATACAATGTCGAACTCAGAAATCAGGTTTGTAATTTCAGAAACTAATGGAGGTTGTCACCCTTCAGGTTTTCTGTTTCAATTTCAGATTTTTGAAAACATGAAGATTCGGAAAAATAGGCTTAATAGACGATGGTCTAGATACAAATAAGAAACAGTACCTCTTGAAATCCCTGAGGTAGATAATCCGCGGATCTGAAAATCTGTTTCTGTAAGGCTCGTCTCCTTCTGATGATCTTTTCTGGATCTGTCACAGGTCTTCAATGGAGTCGCCAATGAATTCGTTCTTCATGGAGTCGCCAGATAGATGATTACAACCAAAAGAATGCTCAGCCTTTGTCTATCATCAAAAGCTGAAACAATGTCGTCTCCCAGGAAATCTTGCTTCATTTTTCGTTCCCCGGCAACGACACCATTTTGTTATCACTCCAAGAAACCCTTCGTGGTTGTAGGCCAAATATGCTTGGTAACTTCAAGTAAAAATGTTTTTTGTATTTTATGTAAATGGATCAATAGGATAACTCAATTCAAACATGGTACTCAGACAGTCAAGATGATAAACAAATGAACCAGTGCTCTCATGGATTGATAATTGATGCAGGAGCATCGCCCACGTCAAGTAAGCCAACGCGAAAGCGGGAGACAGCTGGACAAGCCAGCACAAACTTCTTTTTGAAAGCACTTTGATATTTTTGCGCAATCTTAAATGATTCATTTAAGATATGGCGCACTTGTATATTGTAAATGGAACTTGAGCGGATAGCTCACGTCCTTAGGTGGATGAGGCATTTAATAGATTTAATGTAAAGTAGATAGAAATTTAATCCTAGGTTTGATAGATTTAGAGCTCAAGAGGGAAATGGGATATAGACACCCTCCTTTGTACATTGTAATATCATCAAGCATTCAGTAAAGAAGAGAAGAGCAGCAGAGAAGTGTATGAAGAACCTCCATGTACAGACATTGAATTAATAAAAGAGCTTTGATTCAATTCCATGGCTGAGTTATTCTCTGTGTATTGTTGATATTATGCTCATGAGTGTTTGTTTCTTGTCATACATTTTCTTTTATATGCTGTGTATGTGACTCCATGGTTGAAGTGAAGTCTGTGAGGACAAGGAGTTAGTTTCAATTGTTTCTCTATCTTGAACCAGAGAATTCCTGCAAGGAGTGCAGTCGAATCGTCTGCAAGGAGTGCGTTGACAGAAGGGTTCAAGTAGAGGCAACTTTTGTTCTAAGTTCTCAGAAGTGTAGATTTAACACTAGAGCCGTGCAAGGCGTGTGCAGGCTGGAAGAAGACTCAGAGTTGCGATTTTGAGTCAAGGGACTGGAAGACTTCTGCTGCAGGAGTGTGCAGAGTCAGGTGACTTCAACACTTAGGCATGTTTGAAGATTTTCCGCAAGGAGTGCATGCAAGAGTTTCTTTCCTGAGGGAATCGAAGTCGTCGGAGTTCAAGAAGGATAGATCTTCGAGTTCATTGAAGGGTCGAGCCATAAGTTGTGCATGAGTAGGTTACAAGGAAGAGACGCAGGTTGATGGACAAGTCTCGTAGAGAGAGATACTTCTTGTCCGAGGATTGTGCCAAAAGAAGAGTGGACTGTTGGTACTGTTCATGGGGGACAGTGAGTTTGGTAACTCGTTGGATCTCCCCCAGTTATAGGGAAGTTACAGCACAAGCGGGGAAGTTCTAAGCTCAGGAGGGGCAGAGCGTTGATACAAGTTGGTATGTGTCGTATTATTCGAGAGATCGCTTATCGGGGTCTCGTGAGAGTAGCGTCGGAGAGTAGATAGCGAAAGTCGCGAAGTCGTGAGGTGCGACATTCTGACAGTGACGTAAGTCATGTGGGCCACAGGGCAAGTGTAAGACAGGTGGCGGAGATCAGAGATCTCGCAAGCTCGGGGCTCGCGAGTTGGAAGCCCAAATATTTAGAGGTTCGAGTCGCGAGATGCGAGAGTCCGAAGGCGCGACAGGATAATATCGGCGTCTCGGAACATCGGAACTCAGAGGACGAGGAAGTGGAGTTGAAGGTCGCGAGTAGCGAAATCACGATAGTGCGAGGCTGCGATAAAGTGGAAGTCCCAAGGAAAACGGGAGAAGAGCAAGGCATCGGATCTCGGGGATCCGAGGACTTAGCGCTTAGCTATTGAACTCGCGAAGTCGCGAGCACCGATCCTCCGAAAAGGAGAAGTGAGGGTCGCAAGAAGTAGAACCTATGGGGTGCAGAATTCCCGATTGGGAATTAGAAGAATCGTCGAGTTCTTCAGGCCGTGAGAGAAAGAAGGTCCTCAGGAGAGCGGTCGTGCTCCGAGGGGTGCGGTTGGCGTCAGAGTGGTATCAGAGCGGGATTTCTTTTCTTTCTATAGCAGAGAAGAGAATACATCATGCCGCCGAGAAGAGAAAGACAGTCACCAGATCCTGAAGACAGGGAGGTGCGAAGAAGAGGTAGGCCAACAGGAAATCCAAAAATGGAGCGGCAGATGAGAGATCTCCGAGCAAGGATCGAGGAGATGGAGACAACACAAAGACGCGGAGTTGGTGCTGGGGATCTTAGTCATTCAAAGGTAGAAGAAGAAGCTGGACATGAAGCATAAGTCACAACAGAAGATGCATCAACCGAGCGGTTGATTAGAGCCATTGCAAGGATGGGGGCGAAGGCGAAAATGGATATTCCAGTCTATGAGGGGAATCTTGATGCAGAGGAGTTTATAGATTGGATTAGAGCTCTTGACACGTAATTTGACTATGAAGATGTCGAAGATGATAATAAAGTCAAGCATGCGGTTACACGCTTGAAAGGACATGCATCATTGTGGTGGGACGAGCTACAAGATGACAGACGCTGCAAGGGCAAGCAAAAAATCAAAAGCTGGGATCGAATGATCGTGAAGATGAAGGAGAAGTTCATCCCAAGAGATTATCATATCACATTATTCAGGAGGATGCAGAACCTGAGACAGAAGTTGATGACAGCCAAGGAATACACTGAGGAATTCTATCGACTGAACATCAGAGCAAGTCATCGGGAGAGAGATGATGAGAAGGTTGCAAGATATCTGAATGGTTTGAGATACGACATTCAGGATGAATTAAGCATGCTAACCATCAAAATGGTGGAAGATGCTTACCAATTGGCTCTGAAAGCTGAGGAGAAGCTGAGCTGAAAGCAAGGTCAGCGAGGGCGAGGCAGAAGCCAGCCAAGAGGCAAAGCAGTTGCCCAGGAAAAATTTCAGAAGCCCAAGGAGGAATGGATGAGACCTCAGGGTAGGGTTGAAAGATGTGGAACCTCACAGCAGAGGCAGCCGTATGCTGAGTCGAGAGGACAGTAGAATGATCAGCAAGGTGACTATACTGACGCGAACACTCTTCCTCGTACGAGAGGTCAAGGTAGAGGAAGAGGAGGAGTGATCACATGTTTCACATGTGGGAAGAATGGGCACAATTCTTACGAGTGTCCAGAGTAAAAGAAGGACATCGGAGAAACTCACATCGCAGAAGCTCAGAGGCGTGATGCTGAGAATGAAAATGCAGACAGCGGAAGATCGCTTGGGATGCATAAATTTTTTTTGACACCTGAGAAGGAGGTGGAAAGCTCAGTACAGAGGAGAAGACTATTTAGAACAGCTTGCATAGCCAAGGACAGGAAATGCAAGGTTATTGTGGACAGTGGAAGCACCGACAATCTCGTTTCGGTCGAGATGGTGGAGAAATTAGAGCTAGAAACGACTAAGCACCCGAGTCCATATAAAGTCTCGTGGCTGCAAAAAGGACATCAGGTGAGTGTCACTAAACAGTGTTTAGTTAAGTTTAAAATTGGGGGATACCATGATCAGATTCTGTGTGATGTTATTCCCATGGACGTATGTCATTTATTGCTGGGTAGACCATGGCAATATGACAGAAATGTGATTCATGATGGGAAGATGAACACATATACACTGGAGAAAAATGGGAGAACCCATAAGTTGCTTCCAATAAAGGATAAAGAGGTGAAACCGGAAGTAAGAAGCACTATACTTCTCATGAGTGGGAAGGAGCTTCTCACAGAGATGGAGAAGAAGGAAGACCCACAATTCTTTGTGGTCAGGAAACCAAGAATTATCCTGACTAGCACAGGAGTGGATGACTTACCAATTGAGATTCAGGAGCTGCTGGAAGAGTTTGCTGACATCATCGTGGACGAATTACCTCATTCGTTTCCACCGATGAGGAGTGTGAGTCATCACATAGATCTCATACCAGGAGCAAGTTTACCAAATAAGGATGCCTATAGGTTGACGCCACAGGAGAATGAGGAGGTTAAGAGACAGGTCCAAGATTTGATGGACAAAGGATTGGTTAGAGAAAGTCCGAGTCTGTGTGTTGTTTCGACAGTGCTCAGTCCGAAGAAAGATGGAGGCTGGAGAATGTGTACAGACTCCAAAATCACCATCAGGTACAGATTTCCACTACCGAGAATGGATGATCTGATGGATTGCCTGAGTGGGGCAAATTAGTTTTCAAAGATTGATTTGAAAAGCGATTATCATCAAATTCGCATGAGGGAAGGTGATGAATGGAAGACAACATTCAAAACAAACGAAGGTTTGTATGAATGGCTAGTCATGCCGTTTGGCTTGACAAATGTGTCGAGCACATTCATGAGACTGATGAATGAATGTTGGAAATATGGCTATAGCAGAGATGATGCAGATGGTCAAGGTTGTCATTGATGGAAATCGGTTGGTTATAGAGCACGCACAAGAGATGCTGGAACATAGAAGTTGAAACACAAAGCTGAAACGCAGTGCTGAAACAAAGCTGGAACACAGAAGCTGAATCACAGATGCTGAAACACAGAAGATGAAACACAGATGCTGAAACACAAAAGCTGAAACACAGTGCTGAAACAAAGTTGGAACACAGAAGCTGAATCACAGATGCTGGAACACAGAAGCTGAAACACAGATGCTGAAACACAGATGCTGAAACACAGATGCTGAAACACAAATGCTAGAACACAGATGCTAGAACATAGATGCTGAAACACAGATGTTGAAACACAAATGCTGGAACACAGATGCTGGAACGCAGATGCTGAAACACAGATGCAGAAACACAATGCTGAAACAGAGCTGGAACTTATGCTGAAACACAGTGCTGTAACAGCTGAAACACAGTAATGTTACATATGCTAAAACATAACGCTGGGCTGAAACACATTGTTGGAAACTATGCTGAAATAGCGCTGGATCTTTGCTGATCAAAACGCACGCCTTAGCCACGGCCATGACTAGCAGCAGCAGTTACCAATCGTTCTATTTAAGAAAAGCACGAATGATGCCATTCACAACGCGATTGGTGTGGCCAGCATTAAATGGATATAATGCACAATCAACGGAGCTTAACATTG
>SNQJ01S0041158.1:17555-64404 GCA_010110895.2 Picea sitchensis
ACCTCTTTTAAAGATGGTAAATGACATTTGTACACCTTTTCTTCTCTTCATTTTCCAAAAGTGGTTGATTAGATAGATTTGATAATTCATTAATAAAGCCTTAGAAGAGGTTTCAATTCATTCTCATGAAAAAATTTACGATATGGGAAAAAAATGTAACATTATGGCCGTGACAGGATTTCAACAGCTAACTAGCCCAAAAATCCGCTCCTAAGCTGCTGAAAGGTGGCACTTTCAACAGCTAACTAGCAAAATTTTCGGCGAATTAGCTGTTGAAAAGAGCAGATTTTCAAAATCAAATTTCTCGGTCATAGAAAATCTGTTTTTCATGCCTGAATAGTCGATCGACATCTAGAGAATCTAATATTTCCAATAGTGTTTTCAAATATTCATTTGGATCTTGGGAAGGGATTGAAAAATTCCCTGCAAGTTTAAACATCATTCTTTCCATTTTCAATTCAAAACCCCAAACGGTTCTACACACCAAACACTGTGATATGCTATTGGGCCAAGGTCTTGCACTATTGAAAGCACTCAGGAGTCGGCTCGATTTTTTAACATTTGAATCTTTAACAAACCTTCGTGAGCAATGTGTGATATGGAAGCAATGATCTGATTTGATGTTGTCAGCCCAGCATTACAGCCTCTGTTCCTGAGTTGCTGAATTCGAAATTACCATTTCCTTGATGCCATGATTGTGAAGAGTGAGTTTCTGAGCCGGATCCGAGATGTAATCCGACTGGGACGTGGAACTCGAGTTTAAATGATTACCCACTTTCACCAGTGTGTCCTCCTGATAGCATGGCGAGAGTCGATCACATCATGATTTGATTTTGAAACGTGGATAAGCGCACGTGATTCTCGCTTTCTCCAACCAACGGCCTATGGAAAACGTCCCTCAGCTGTAGAAACTTTCACTTCCAACAGCGCATGGTCCTGTGGAAAACCCCCATTAGCTGTTGAAAGTCTTCACTTTCAATAGCGTACGACCTTGTAAAAACTGCTCCATAGCTGTGGAAAGTCTTCACTTTCACCAACGCACGACCCACGACACTTCTTCTTTGGATACTTTGGAATTGAACACTTTCCCCAATGCACAAACCTATGAAAAACGCTCCTTAGCTGCTAAAAGTTGCCACTTTCCCCAGCTAACACTCATCTTTTGGACACACGTTAGCTCTTGAAAGTGAATTATGAAAATTTTGAAAAGAAGACTTTTATGGGTCATATTATTTCCTAAGACAAAAACCAAAACCTAAGTTTTGCAGTCAGAAAAACTCAAAACCAATTTGAGAAAACTACCAATAGCAATGCTATCCACCACAAAATGCGACCATAGGGATGGGTTCATTTTGGGAGCTAACAGTATGGACGACTTAAGGCCTTTATGATTAAACACCGTAAGAGAATAATTTGGAACTATGTTGATACCACACATATCACCTGAGAACATTATCATCTATACTTACATGATTCGTTAATCCCATCTTTTTTTAGCATTTTGAATTTATGAATCTGCTAAAAAATGGAGTTAGGACAGGTAAAAGTTTTAAGGGATCAAATGAAGGGATTTTCAAAAATTGTTTCTAAGGTATATGTTCATAGAAATATAGTTTTTAATCCAAATTGAATAACTTAATTTTAATATCATACAAACAATATTTTTCCGAAATTAATAACATCCTATCCTAAAATCTACATTTTTAAAACTCTACCTCCTAGACTATTCATAAGTATTTTTGACATATCACTTAAAAGTATTTTTAAAACATGTTTCTAGTGGATCTAGAGAGATAAATTTACTTCCATATCCCATTGTAATAATTCCATTCAGACATCAAATGAAAAATGTATGCCCATCTTGATTGTTGGCATAGGATGGAAATTGAAATCAACATTGTCATGCAAGTTCTTCCTCAATAGATTTGAAATATCATACCGGTGTACTTCTAAAACATATTCTAGGGTGGCCACCTCTCCTTAGTGTGTTGAAAAGGACAACTTCTTAAAGAATTATTTTGAGATAATTTTTTTACACAATAATTGAAATCATTATTGATGGAAGAACAAATTCTCCATCCCTCTTTTAATCCACAATATCAACTCATATTATAATAAAAGTACCATTTTGTTTTGCAGGTCACCAAACGATCAACAAGGTCAACATATCGATGAGGACTAACTTTTGAAGAATGAATTGAATATTCTATTAAAAAGAGAATTCCATCAATACATGCCAACAAAAGAAAGTGAAATATATTATGGTGACTCCTTTAATTAACATGTATGAAGTTCAAGTTCTTAGGATCTTGCTATGGAAAAATTCCAGTTGTTGACCAACAACAAAAGACATTTCATAATGTTGTAGATAGAAAAAGTACAAGTTAAATGAAGAGTTGTATTTTAATATAAAGTGAGGAAAAAGTGCTACATAACTCAAGAGGAAGTTATACATAAGAAATAGAATCCATCATACCTCTCATCATCCTTATTCCTAGTCTCTATCCATCAACTTTATTCATCACCGATAGCATTGTGGCACCATGGTAAATATTCTCTTGTGCTATAGAACCATGGTATGACAATGCATTTTCTTCTCCTCAACTCAAATATTATTAGAAAGTGAAAATTAGTTTTCCTAACTTATGTCATTGACATTGGAGACATATAGTTTTCCCCAGACCTTCATAGAAAAATCCTTCTTTCCAACACTTCTATAAAATGAAAACTTTAACCTAGGTTGTTGGACAACTGAGAGGGGGAGGTGAATCAATTGTCACCATGCTTAAACAATTATGCTTCTTTTAAAATCTTTACAAGGCACTCAATGATGATCACAATAATGCAGGGAAATAAACAATGGCACATTCAACATCAGTCACATATATGAGAAACACAGAGACAGAGATTTCCCAAGGAAACCCATACAGGGTACAAACCTCTTCTTCTTTATATGATAAGTGTTATTTACATTCTTTACATTATCATACATATGAGCACCAACTCATTGTGAGGCTACAACCTCTGTTTTGCAAGATGCAACTTGCTGAGAGCACCAACTCTCTGTTTTTCTCTAGCACCCACTAAAAGGAAGCACCAACTCCCTGGTTTCTCTAGCACCAACTAGAAGGAAGCACCAACTCCCTAGTTTCTCTAGCACCAACTAGCAGGAAGCACCAACTCCTTGTGTTCAAGCACCCACTTGAACCTCTGAGGACACCAGTCCTCCCTAAAACCTCCCAACCACCCTGTTTTATAAATCTTTTCTACTGAAACTTATTACAGTGATATAGTGTTCAACAATGGCTTACCAGACTCATCATTGTTCTGTTGCATTTCATTGCTCTGTCTGCCTCACTGCCTTCCTACACACATCCTCTTCTATTTAATTCATTTGATGCACTCTCCTCCTTCTTCATGCATGAATCACCTTCAACAACAACAACCATAACAACCCCAACATCAACAACCACATCTCCTCTCTGTACCATGTACTTATAGCTTCTGTGCAACTTATGCATGGAATATTAGCCATTCCTCTGCATGCTCACACCATGCCGATATCCTCCACAACTTGAGTGCTCTATTTGATCATCATCATGACTCTTCATCTTCTCGGGCCGGTTTCCACTTGTTCAACATCACTGTATCTTATGTTGAGATTCCTCAGCCTCTCTGGTAGTTGAGACTCTTCATCTTCTCTGTGACAGTTGAGCTCATCTTCTTTGTTCCAGTTACAAGCTTCAATGCTCATCCAGCTGTCAATCTCCTCCACGAGCATATTCATCCCTCTTGAAGATTCCCAGATACTCTTCATCTCCTCTGTCAATCAACTTGAAGTGTCTTCGAGTCCTCTGGCAGAAACCATCAGTGGTTTCTGGCAGTTACACTGTGACGTGCAATAGTAGCCCTCTGATCTCTTTCAGTTTCACCTGAACCATTTGATTAAGAATAAAGAATCTTGTGCCTGTTTTTCCATTTCATAATTCGACATTTTGGGATCCCTGTGGTGAAGCTTAGCACCTCTAGCTTCTTCCTCCATCTTCCATCGATGTGCCCAATGTCTGTGACCATGCGCTTTTTCGATTTTGCATTTCGTGAACCTGGAGATGAGGCATATCGACTCTCCAAGTCGTGATCCCCGAAACCCGAAAATGGAGCTTATCTGAACTGAATCCTTCCCTTCTCGTGACCACTAGCAGTGACCATAGGTTGTGCCAAAAGGCGCTTCATATTTCGTGAGTTTCCACACCATGCTTTGTTGACTCCAAGTCAACAAAATTGAAATCACTTGCCACTTGTCCTATGATTTGATGGTTCATATATGATCTTGATTCAACAGCTCAGATCATATCATGATTTTGCATATCGTGATTTTGGCGTTCTTGTGGTTATGTTTCTTGCCTCTCCAAGTCGCGATTCGCGAAACTCCGAAATGGAGTCGGATAAATGGTCCAGATCACACCTTGATCTAACGGCTGCGATTAAATCATGATTTCACATATCCCTGTTCCTAAGATGGAGGTTCTCATCACTCCAAGTCACACTAGGCGAAGCTCCGATATGGAGCTCAGATCAACGGTCCACGTTCTTGGTGATCCGACGGTCCTGATCTTTTCACAATATCGCATCTTGTTGTTACTTAGTTGGAGATTCTTGTCACTCTAAGTCGCGATAGGCGAGACTCTGAGATAGAGCTCAGATCAATGGTCCTTATTCTTGGTGATATGGCGGTCCTGATCTTTTCGTGATCTCACATCTCCCTGATCCTTATATGGAGATTCTCGTCACTCCAAGTCGTGATAGGTGAGACTCTGAGATGGAGCTCAGATCAATGGTCCTCATTCTTGGTGATCTAATGGTCCTGATCTTTTTGTGATATTGTATCTCACTGATCCTTAGATGGAGATTCTCATCACTCCAAGTCACGATTCACAAAACTCCGAAATGGAGTCTTTGACTAGCTCTGATCTTTCACCACACGTCCTCTTGATCCAATGGTCCACAACTGTCCTTTCTGACGTGGTCTACCATATTCACCTCCTGGATATAACGGCCCAAATCACACCTTGATCCAATGACTAGGATGATTTTTCCATTTCGCATTTCTCCATTTCTATGGTGAAGTGTTTCGACGCTTCAACTCCACTTCGCGATTTCCCCACCTCGCGATTTCACCACTTCAGTGGTGAAGTGTTTCGACACTTCAACTCCCGGTATCCGAAATTCTAAAATGGATTTTACTCTTCCATTATCACTGCGCTGCTGATCATGTTGATCTTTTCCATCAATGACAATCTTACTCCAAACTGTAAACCTTCCAACAATCTCCCCCTTTGGCATTGATGGCAACCCTGAATCGCTGCACTAATTTGTTTGGACCTCCAACTGTAGAATCCGATCCGGACAACTCCTTTTCTCCCCCTTTGACATCAATGTCAAAGAAAACACGCTCCCCCTGACAGGATGGACTCTCTTAGATGTGAGATGGGATGAAACCCAACTTCTGTCTGATATATTCAAATGGTGTCTTGGCTAGGGGTTTAGTAAAGATGTATGCAATTTGTTCTGTAGTGGGAATGTAATTGACTTGAACAATCTGATTGGTGACTTGCTCTCTCAGAAAATGATATTTTATGGGAATATGTTTGGTCTTGGAGTGGAATACAGGATTTTTAGACACACTGATGGCATTAGTGTGATCACAATGAATTGGGATCAGTGCAGTGTATTTTACCTCTAAGTTTGCAAGTATCTGAATCATCCATAATACCTGAGTGCAACAGGTAGCAACAACAATGTACTCTTCCTCTGTGGTTGATAAAGAAATGGAACCTTGCTTTTTACTAAGCCAGGCTACTAAGGAGTCACCCAGCAAGATTGCTCCTCCACTAGTGCTTTTTCTCTCATCAACACAGTTTGCCCAATTTGCATCTGAATAAGCAGTTAGATGAAGATTTTGATTTCTGGGATACTGCAGACCATAAGTAATTTTTTCTTTCAAATATCTTAATATCCTTTTGACAGCTTGCAAATGACTCTGTTTAGATGTAGCCTGATATCTTCTTACCATTCCTATGGCATGCATTATGTCTAGGAGAGATGCTGTGATGTACATCAGGCATTCTATCATTGATCTATATGAGCTTTGATCAACATCAGGTGAATCATCATCCTTGATTAATTTACATCCAGTTACCATAGGTGTACCCACAGGTTTAGAATCTTCCATTTGAAACCTTTTCAACATTTCTCTTAGATATTTTTCTTGATAAATGAACATCCCTTCGAACCTCTGAGTGATTTGCAGACCAAGAAAAAATGGCAGTTCTCCTATCATAGACATTTCAAATTCAGACTCCATGGCAGAAGAAAACCATTGTTTCAATGAATCCTTATTACATCCAAAGATGATGTCATATACATAGACCAATACAATGAGAAAATCATTATCCTTTGTTTTAATATACAGATTGTTGTCAGCTGTTCCTCTCTTGAACCCTTTGTCTTTGAGATATGTATCCAGTCTGTGATACTAGACTCGAGGGGCTTGTTTTAAACCATATAAGGCTTTCTTTAGCTTGCATACTAAGTCAGGGTTATCATAAAGTTTGAAACCCTCTGGCTGTTCCATATAGACTTATTCACTTAAATATCCATTTAGAAAGGTTGAATTGACATCCATTTGGTATACTTTAAACCTTTTATGACAATCATATGCAAGAAACATTCTGATAGCTTCTAATCTTGCTATGGGCGCAAATGTTTCATCAAAATCTAGTCCTTCTATCTAAGCATATCCTTTACAGACTAACCTTGCTTTGTTCCTGATAACTTGTCCTTGCTCATTCAACTTATTCTTAAAGATCCATTTGGATCCAATGACGTTTTTACCTTCAGGTCTTTGAACCATCTCCCACGTATTGTTTTTCTCAATTTGATCAAGTTCTTCATTCATTGATTTAACCCAGTGGTCATCTTTGGTTGCTTCATTAAAATTATTGGGTTCCATCATGGATATGAAGGCTATATGAGATTGTTTGGTGTTTTTTATTAGCTTTCTCCTGGTTTGTACACCTTTGTCTTTTTCTCCAATTATCTGACTTGTAGGATGATTCTTTTGAATGATTCTGGAGGAGGAATTTGTAGTTGACTGCTGATTTGAGTCTGTCTGAGTGTCTAAGTCTTCATCTGATTCAGAGTCTTCATTTTCTGATTCTTGGACCTGTTCATCTTCAGCTTTAGTTGTGTCTTCTATAGAAGACTCATTACTGTACACCTCTCTTGCTGGGATTCCTTCATCAATGTTTACATCAATACAGTCAACCATTTTATGTAGCCTCTTATTATAGCATCTATATCCTTTACTATTTGTAGCATACCCTAAGAAGATACCTTCATCAGCCCTGTCATCATATTTTCTGAGGTTCTCATAATTATTCTTTATGCAGCATTTACTCCCAAAGACTCTGAAGTGTTTTATTGAGGCAGGTCTTCCAAACCATAATTCATAAGGTGTCTTGTCACTTTGTGGTCTGAGGTGGGCTTTGTTAAGCACATGGATTGTTGTGTGTATTGCTTCTACCTATTAGGTTTGACCAGTGTTCTTCTCATTCATCATTAACCTGGCCATTTCCTGCACTGTTCTGTTTTGCCTCTCAACAACTCCATTTTTTTGTGGAGTTCTTGGGATTGTGTATTCTCTGTTGATCCCATGTTCATCATAGAATTCCTTGAAGTATATTGACATAAACTCTCCTCCCCGATCTTATCTTACTGCCTTTAATCTCTTGCCAGTTTGAGTCTCTGTTAAATCCTTAAATATTTTAAAGTTCTCAAATGCTTCACCTTTTTCTTTGAGAAAGGCAACCCAAGTAAGTCTAGAGTAATCATCGATAATCAGCATGAAGTAGTTTTCTTTCCCTCTGCCTTCCTGTCTTGATGGTCCACATAAATCCATATGAACTAGTTGAAGTGGTTTCTCTGTTGAAGTAAAGCTCTTGGACTTAAACTATGTCCTGTTTTGCTTCCTTACTTGACAGGGTTTACACGTTGAATCTTGGGGATTTGATATTCTCGGAAGATATTTTACTGCCTCGAGGTTTTTGAGTTTGATTAAGTGGTCAAAGTTTAGATGTCCAAGTCTCCTATGCCATAAACAACTTTCATCATGTTTTCTTAGATGACATTCTTATCTATTTTCTTTCAGCACATATACATTATGTTCTGTCCTTATGCCTTTGGCCACCACTTGTCCTGAGTTTATAGACTTTATCTTGCAGTCCTTGGATGTGAACAACACTTTTCATCCTCTGTCACACATTTGACTTACATTGAACAGATTATGTTTCAACCCATCCACAAGTAGAACATCTTGGGATTTTCCTTTTCCATTACTTAAGCTCACCATCCCTTTGCCCTTTATTTTCCTTGGAGCATCATTTCCAAAGGTTATGTTTCCTGATTTTCTTTCACTTAGAGATAGAAACTTACCTTTGTCTCTCGTCATGTGTTTGGAGCATCCATTTTCTATATACCAAGGGTTTGTTTTTCTTTGAGTGGACAACACTAATCCACACTTGTCACTTTCCTTCTTCTTCCAAAACTTGACATTTTCAGCAGGAGATTTCGAATCTGGTTCATATTCCCTTAAACGACAGTCAATAGATTTGTGTCCATAGTTATGACAGATGTATCATTCAATTTCATTGTTCAACAAGTCAAACTTATTGGTGCAATGTTGTCTACTCATTGACTGTTGATTATTTCTTGACCTCTTTAGTTGCATGTCCCTGGACTTAATTTGGCAATTGGAAATTAGTGAAGGTTTGTTACTTGGCTACATCATTCTTTGTTGTGGCAAGTATTTATTCCTTTGAAATATTAATTTCTCATGTCTAAGTCTTAAGGAACAATTTACATCTTTGTGACCAAAGTTAGCACAGTAGAAACAATAGCCATAGAAAAATTCTTTGTACCTGGAAAATGGCTGCCTTCTTTGAGCAAATCGTTGTCTTCCAAGATGATGATGTCGTTCAACAGTGAGAACATTACTTCTTTGTTCTATAGATTCATATCTGGCATATTTTACCTTACTCAACCTGGGTGGCTGATTGTCTTCCTTTATTTCTGCAAGATTGTTATTGTCATTGGTTGTACTTTTGACAAACTTGATGGGTTCTTCATTTCTCGACTTACCACTGCTTGATCCCTCTTCATACCCCAAGCCAGTTTTCAACTTTGGATTCCTTTGCTAATTCAGAATGGTGGACAATCCTTCTGAGGCTTTGATACTTGACAGATTCTGATTATACAAGGTTTGAAACTTCTCCATTTCTTTCCTCATTTTCACTAATTCTTGTTCTAATGCTTCACATCTTGCCTTCTTTTCTAATAGTTGTTATTTCAGAATCTCTTCAATTTTCTTTGCCTCTTCCAATTCTACTTTTAGTAGAAGAAGGTCTTCATCAGGTTCTTTACTGTCTTTCTCGAACTGTATCAACAATTGTCTTTGTTTTATGTTCTTGATTCTTAGTCTGTCAATCTCTTCCAGTGCACTGATCAGTTCTCCTTCCATGTCAATCACATCTTCTTCTTCATCACTCCCTGTGATTTTATAATCATAATCCTCTTTGGCCATAAGTATGAAGTCATTTAGTTTATCTTCAATAGAGGAGTCATTTTCTTCATCATCTGAAGGATCATCATCATTGTTTACGCACAGACTTTTCTTCTTATTGTTTTTCTCTTTAAATAAATTTATGTGTTTGTAGTTCTCCTCATCATCACATGTCTGATCCTTTCCTTTGTGGGGACATTTATTTGAAAAATGACCTATCCTACAATAGTTGAAACATTTGAAAGGCAGTTTACCTTTGTATTTGCCTGATCCCTTCTTCAGTCTGTTCACAAATTTTGTTTCAATTTCATCGGGCTCGGAATCCTCATTCTTGTCTACTTTAAATGATGCTTCTCTGGAGGTAGGTTTATCTTTAACTATTCTCATTTCATATGCAGTCAATGTTCCTAGTAGTTGATCAAACTCCAAGGTTTTTAGATCATTAAGTTATTCTATAGCAGAGACCTTCGGGTTGAACCTATTTGGGAGAGATCCCAAGATTTTCTGAACTAAAGGAGGTTCATCAATTGTTTCACCAAGTGCCTTCATTGCATTTACCATTTCTTCTACTCTCAGAAATTATTTTCCAACAATTTCATCTTCCTTCATCTTCAGTTGTTCAAACTGTATTCTGTAGGTTTGAAGCTTTGCATCCTTTACCGTCTCATTACCCTCATAGTTGCTAATGAGTTTGTCCCACATTTATTTGGCAGTTCCTAGGTGCATAACTTTTACAAATTATTCTTCTGCAAGCCCACTCAAGATAGAATTCATAGCCTTAGCGTTGAAGCTAAATTCTAGTTTTTCATCCTTATTAGCTAGCACAACTGGCTTTACATAACCAGTATCTACCACATCCCAGACATCTGCACCTAATGAAATTATGTAGGTTCTCATTCTAACTTTCCAGAAGGCAAAGTTTGTTCCATTGAACAGAGGGGCCTTATTGGTTGAATTTCCTTCATGGCTTGACATGTTATCTAGGATCTACCCTTAGATAAAAGTGGATCGACCACCAATTGTTGGACAAGCTGAGGAGGGGGTGAATCGGTTGTCAACTGATGCTTAACAATTATTCTTATTTTAAATCTTTGAAGGAACTCAATGATGATCACAATAATCTCTGGAAATGGCAATGGCACATTCAACATCAACCACAAATATGAGAAACGAGAGGCGGTCTTTCCCAGAACCCACATCAGTCACATATATGAGAAACACAGAGACAGATATTTCCCAAGGAAACCCATACAGGGTAAAAACCTCTTCTTCTTTATATGATAAGTGTTATTTACATTCTTTACATTATCATACATATGAGCACCAACTCATTGTGAGGCTACAGCCTCTGTTTTGAAAGCTGCAACTTGCTGAGAGCACCAACTCTCTATTTTTCTCTAACACCCACTAGAAGGAAGCACCAACTCCCTGGTTTCTCTAGAACCAACTAGAAGGAAGCACCAACTCCCTGGTTTCTCTAGCACCAACTAGCAGGAAGCACCAACTCCCTATGTTCAAGCATCCACTTGAACCTTTGAGGACACTAGTTCTCCCTAGCACCTCCCAACCACCCTTTTTTATAAATCTTTGCTACTGAAACTTATTACAGTGATATAATGTTCAACAATGGCTTACCAAACTCATCACTGTTCTGCTGCATTTCGTTGCTCTGTCTGCCTCACTGTCTTCCTACACACATCCTCTTCTGTTCAGTTCATCTGCTGCACTCTCCTCCTTCTTCACGCATGAATCACATTCAACAACAACAACCACAACAACTCCAACAACAACAACCACATCTCTTCTTTGTACCATGTACTTATAGCTTCTATGCAACTTGTGCATGGAATATTAGCCATTCCTCTGCATGCTCACACTGCGCCGATATCCTCCACAACTCAAGTGCTCTTTCTGATCAAAATTGTGACTCTTCAGCTTCTCTGGCCGTTTTCCACTCATTCGACATCATTGTATGTTATGCTGAGATTTCTCAGCCTCTCTGGCAGTTGAGACTCTTCGTCTTCTCTGTGAAAGTCGAGCTCATCTTCTTTGTTCCAGTTACAGGCTTCAATGCTCATCCAGTTGTCAATAGCCTCCACGAGTATCTTCATCCCTCTTGAGGATTCCCATAGACTCTTCATCTCCTCTGTCAATCACCCCAAAGTGTCTTCGAGTCCTCTGGCAGAAACCATCAGTGGTTTCTGGCAGTTACACTGTGATGTGCAACAATAGCCCTCTGATCTCTTTTAGTTTCACCTGAACCATTGGATTAAGAATAAAGAATATTTTTCATGTTTTACCATTTCATAATTCGGCATTTTGGGATCCCTGTGGTGAAGCTTAGCACCTCTAGCTTCTTCCTCCATCTTCCATCAATGTGCCCAATGGATGTGACCACACACTTATGCATAAAGTGCTTTCACAATTTCGCATTTTGTGAATCTGGAGATGAGGCATCTTGACTCTCCAAGTCGTGATCCCCGAAACCCTGAAAATGGAGCTTATCTGAACTGACTCCTTCCCTTCTCGTGACCACCGGTGTTGACCATAGGCTGTGCCAAAAGGTGCTTCATATTTCATGAGTTTCCACAACATGCTCCGTTGACTGCAAGTCAGTGAAATTGCAATCGCTTGCCACTTGTCCTATGATTCGACGGTTCAGATCTGATCTTGATTCAACAACTCAGACCATATCACGATTTCGCATATCGCGATTTCAATGTTCTTGTGGTTATGTTTCTTGCCTCTCCAAGTCACAATTCGCGAAACTCCAAAATGGAGTCAGATCAACAGTCCAGATAAAACCTTGATCTGACGCCTGTGATTAAATTGCAATTTCGCATATCCCTGTTCCTAAGATAGAGGTTCTCGTCACTCCAAGTCACGATAGGCGAAGCTCTGAGATGGAGCTCATATCAACGGTCCACGTTCTTCATGATCCGGCGGTCCTAATCTTTTCTCGATCTCGCATCTCACTATTCCTTAGATGGAGATTCTCTTCACTACAAGTCGTGATAGGTGAGACTCCGAGATGGAGCTCAGATCAATGGTCCTCGTTCTTGGTGATCTAACGATCCTGATATTTTCATGATATCACATCTCACTGATCCTTAGATGGAGATTCTCATCACTCCAAGTCGTGATAGGCGAGGCTTCGAGATGGAGCTCAGATCAACGGTCTTCATTCTTGGTGATTTGACGGTCCTAATATTTTTTGTGATCTTGCATCTCACTGATCCTTAGATGGAGATTCTCGTCACTCCAAGTCGCGATTCAAGAAACTCCAAAATGGAGTCTTTGCTAGCTCTGATCTTTCACCACACGTCCTCTTGATCCAACGGTCCACGACTATCCTTTCTGACGTGGTCTTCCATATTCACCTCCTGGATCTGACAGCCCAGATCACACCTTGATCCAACGCCTAGGATCATTTCGCCATTTTGCATTTCGCCACTTCTGTGGTGAAGTGTTTTGACGCTTCAACTCCACTTCGCGATTTCCCCACCTCGCAATTTCGCCACTTCGGTGGTGAAGTGTTTAGACACTTCAACTCCCGGTATCCGAAATTCTAAAATGGAGTTTACTCTTCCATTATCATTGCGTTGTTGATCATGCTGATCTTTGCCATAAATGACAAGCTTACTCCCAACTGTAAACCTTCCAACATAGGTTCTCTTGAAAAATTCTACACAAATGCCTCCATAATTTCCTACTCAATACACCCATAAACCACAAAATAAAGTAACTTATCCAACATACAATGTCGAGATACTTGGTTATGAAAAAAGAGAAAAAAATAAATAAAATGTTGGTAGTGAAAGCATGTTTATAGGTGTCACTATACCTTAGGGTGCTAGAAAACCAATATTTGGTTGGAATACCTTGTTTTAAATAGATTCTAACTATGAAAACCCTTTGGGCCTTGTTAGACAAACCTTGTTTCAAAACCTACTTGTTGGTAGATGAGGTTTGCAAAAATAAAAATAAATCTAAAAATCTTAAATTTGTTCAATCACTAATACATATGGGGTCAAAATTTGAAAAAATATTACGACGATATGGGTTAAATTAATTGTACCATCGCAAATTACTACAATTTCAATCATTTTTCAGGGATCCCCTATATTCACCGTGCTTCTGATTCAATTATCCCACCACCGCTTTTGCAACATGAGTGGCACCATATATTGACGAGCTTCCATTCTCTTGTGACGAATGTTCATCGATATATCCCTGAAACATTGGTCGATATATCAAAGAAAGTGATTTGATAGATCGATTCACTTTCATCACAAGAGAACGAACATCTATCGATATACCAACAAATTTTGTGGGTCTTGAAAAAAACATATAGTCATTTGAAAGTGTTTAACAGTCATTGAATTAGCCAGCTTTGACATGGTCAAGGTGCATCAACAGTTAGATATTTTGACATTTTTGTTGTAGGTGCGACATCTATAAAGGCTTAATTGTTTGGTCATTTTTCAACGCATGTAATAGTCTCTTTTCTATGACCTGCACCTAGTTTCACATTGAATTATTGATTTATATATCTTAGATTTTGGACGTACTTTGAAGGTTAGAAATTTTTAATATTTCTTTGTCTCTTTTTGAATACTCATGAAATTGGATCCGAGCTAATTAACACATCTTAGGCCCTATTTTTTGTGGGGACACAATTTTAATTTGTCTAGGAAATAGGTATGAACATGTCTACTCAATTGCCATTGGCTTAGTTCTCTTTTATAATTGTTTAATTATTTTCTTACTTTATTATAGTGAAGATTTGAAGCTTATGTGGTAGAGTTTTTTATATTTATATGGTTAATTTTGATCTCTTGAGTAATTTTTGACTAGTACTCTTATGAAAATTTAGTAAATCAATGTCGGCAATGGCTTGATTAACTGTAGATGTACAAATGGGGTCAATATTAGATGACATTTGTACTATAAGAATATATTCGTATATTGTACTTATATTGCATCCTTAGTTGTTTTTTTTGTAATAGGAAATCCCAATGCCAAATAATATTAACAACATTATGGATGAATAAAATTAAAGGAAGATTTCTAGGTTAAAGGTGGTATTGGAGGCAAATGGTAATGAGAAACTTGAATGTCATTGCAATAAATGCAGTGGATTTAACAGAAGAAGTCTTGTAAGAAAAATAGTTGAGAGACATTATTGGATAAATGGGCACATTTAAGGGGTTCACATATCACCCCATTATAAATTATTCATTATTGTATATTTTCTTTGTATTGAGTGTATTTATAAAATTTTCTTTTGTTTTAATATTTGTTATATACATTAATTTTATTGATTGTTTGTAATTATAAATAAAAATCCTCCTAGGTGTGTGGCACGAGAGAATGTACTTAGTAGTAGTATAAATATTATTGTACAGGCTAAGGAAGATGGCCATATGGATATTGAAGATCATCATGATCAAGTTAATTATACAAAAGAATATGACACCAATAATACTATTGATACATATGATGGGACAAATATATTGATCTAGGAAATCTTTGCTCCTATAAATGAGAACAAATTTTATAATATTCATGATGTACCTTTGCTTGATAAGTAACAACAACCCCTTTATGAAGACTCAAGAAAAAATATTCTATCAACTATAATGTTGTTCGTGAACTTGAAGGTATTGAATGGTTTGTCAAAAACTTGTCTCACACAGATCCCAAGGTGAGTAACAATATAATTCATCAGATATACGTAAAGGTTGAAATTATTTTTCTCTCTTTTTAGTGTCAATTAATGTGTAATATATTATGGATGTGATGTTTTTTATTACTATTATTTACATTAACTAGTTTTTTTTATGTTGTATATTGTTAGGTGAATTTTTCTTATCATTGCCAAATAATCTACCTTGCACATACCAAGACTTATCTCCCATTATGAAATATATCATAATGGAGTATTAGGATATTGATGCATGTTCTAATGATCATATTATATGTTATGGACAATAGGCATCGAAACTGAAATTCCCACAATGTCAAATCAATATATATCAAACCGATCAAGTAACAAAAAATGTTCCTTACAAGGTCCTTCATCCTATTATGATAATTCCACATTTGCAACAATTGTTCAGGTGTGAAAGCATAGCACAATTTATGGATTTCCATGCATGGCATAAAATTGAATATGGTGTTCTTCGAATGCCTGCAGATGCTTTTGAATTTAGGAACATCGAAGAAAGACAGTTGATTTTTAAAGAAGAACCTTGTAATGTTAGGCCTTCATTGGTAGTTGATGGTATCAATCCATTTGGTGAGCTCACGTCTATTTACTCAGTGTGACATTTTTTTTTTTATAACCAATAACCTTCCTCCTTGAATGCAATAAAGAGACAACACTCAATGTTGGCGATGATTGTCCAAAGTATTTGTTACAAAATATTTTTTAATGTAGTGCCATTTTGTTTGTGTTATTTGTTGCTTTATTTATTATACATATACAAGGTAGTAATTACTTGTACTTTCAACCAATTAGGTAAGTGCCAAGTGAAGTATATGAATGTATATATTGAGTGTCTTATCAATGAGCTACGAAAGTGATGGGATGGAATCACTATGTATGATGTCTCTAGACCAATAGGGAAAAAACAATTTCAATTTCGTTGAATACTTACATGGACGATTCATGACACCTCAGGGATAACACATTTTTGTGGTATGTAACACACTATTGAACTTTAATAGTATATAATTTTATGAAAATATTATGCATAGTGTTTCTTAAATATTAAATCCCTATTATATAACTAATAGTTGTCACATATTTAGTCTATATCTTGCAAGTCTTCAAACAAAGGGTAAATTTGCATGTCCAGTTTGTGGTCATAGGATGAAATATCGTCATTCAATAAGTTTAGGAATGGAGGTATTTGATGAGTATAATAACTTACTCCCTAAGAAACATAGGTATCAAACTACCAAAAAAATACATTTTCAATGGGAAAGAAGAGATTGAAATAAAACCACAAAAAATGAAACCTCACCTATGAAAGTTGAAATATAATAGAAATCATCAAGGTAATAGATTTGACTATGTATGAGACAAAAAAATTTACAATTTTTATTTGTAATGAATTTGTTTACCATATCTAATAATTATTGCTTTATAATTAATTCATTATTGTTTCATAAAGGTCGTCAATGCATTGATGGGATTCCACTAGGAATAAAAAATTATGCCATACAATTCATTAGGTTTCCCTACTATGAGCACCTAAAAAAAACTCATTTGTTTGATACAATGCATATTGGGAAGAATGTAACAGAGAAGTTGTGGAGAATCTTAGATGGAAGGAATGAAAAAAAAAAACTGTTAAAATTTGTAGTGACATTCAGGAAGCCAATCATGCAATGCACAACTTGATTGACTCAAATAGAAATGTTGGAGAATGAAATAGTAGTATTCCATGGTTATTTATAGAGAAGGAAATCAATGTTGTGAAAGCGGTGATTCAGAAAATTAAATTTCCGACAGGATTTTCTTCAAACATAAAGAATATTTGAAACAATAAAGGTAAATTTGGTGGGGTGAAAACTCATGACTGGTATTGGTTGTTACACTCTCTTCCTACTTCTTGGGCTGACCCAGGTTCAGATCTAAACAAGCTTCCAACAAATCCCTCTAAAACTATTGGCCCTCCTGGTAAATGAGAAGGAAACACAACACATAGAGTGTACTGGACAATCTCACCTAAGATAGTTCTATGTGTGACTGCAACGCTCAAGTGCTTGCAGTCCAAGAGAGAGTGGAGACATGGGATTGTACTTTATGATCTTCATTCATTGACTATATCATCCATCTATATTAAATACTCTGTTGTTCTTTATTCATGCATTTAAATCAACATATCTAACTACTTCATCAAGACATTCATCCAAGATTTAACCATTGACAACAATGAAATAAACAATAAGAATTTCACATAACACATGATCTATCGTGGTTCACCCCCTCCTCGGATATGTCCATAAATATTTGGTTCCTTAGTCTCTTTTAATATAGTTCTTAAAAAGATGGCATTGCACGCACTACATTCCTCTCTCAGTTGGATTGGAATATTTTATGAGGTGGACTAGATCACACCATGCTCCCTATCCTATGATCTAACCCTCAAGATCCTTCATACTTGCATCTCCATGGCTCAACATCTTATCAAAATCAGGTCATGCATATAATACTCTCCAGTGACAATTCTCTAACATGTGCTCATAACCAACTCAACCGGCTCCAACCCCAACCTAGATCCCAGGTATTTATTTATACTACATTACCAGCTTGAAAATTGTTACACTTTATTACCAAAACCCTAACCCTATCCTAGTTAGGTTTTCTTACATGTGCGCCTTGCATGCCTTCCTCCTTTGCATGTAGATTTACCTTGTATGTGCTTCTTTTCCTTCCGCTTGCACATTTGAAAAATTAGGTATTTCCATGCGAAAAATGGGTTTCTCCTCAAAATAGGATTGTTCCCAAAACAATCCCAACATTGACATTGTGACTCATCCCGAGTCACTGCCTAAATATGAAATATGTCACTTCTTGTGCTAGCGTGACATGCATCTCAACTATTCTCTAGCACTACTCTTGAGCCTGACAACTCTTTTTGGCCATGTCTTCCACCAACTACGTGGTGACTGGGGGTTTTAGTAGTTCTCCTCTTTCCAACCCTATCCACTCTACGTTCATCTTCACTGCGTTGATCTCCACGACCAACTTCTATGAATTTTCCTATAGGGGCTCCAATTGAGCCTGTCGTGCAATATTTTGCGCCTCTACCATTTTCTCCTCTGCATGTAGTTTCTTTATTTCAGCAACGATCTTGATTATCTCGATAAATGACATCGTATTATGTCATTCTTTTATCTCTACTGTTTCTTCATTCACTCTATCTCCCTTCCCTTGTAACTTCTGCAAGCTCGCATATTCTAACAACTATGTCCACAACTGGGCGTTTTTTTCCAATAGTTGTGTTATGTGTTATGTTGTGCGCGTGATGTTTTACGCAGAGGTTGTCACATATTGTTCGTGTTGTGCAATGAAATTAGTAGGAGTGGTAGGTATTGTGTGATCTTCTAGTTCCTTGAATTGGTCTTTGTACTTATCTAAGGTTTGCACGATTTTTCTCATCTTCTCCTGGGAGTATGTTTCCTCTGACTCTGCACTGGATGGGATGGTGTGAAATACAATGCTAATGCATTGCTCCATCTCCTTGACCTTTTTCTACGTTACCCATATTTCCTACCCTTCTTGGTTGATTTCCTCCTGCAATGCGCTATTTTCTTCCTGTGTTATTTGTAAGTTTGTCGCTTTAGTCCTAGCCCAGGAATGAATTTCCTGCGCGACAATAATTTGCAATTTGTAAATAACCTTTGTCGGGATCTTGGGCAATGCCAAGTCCAATGTCTACATTTCCTTGAGGGGCCTTTTCACTTCCTCCTCGTCTATATACAACATCTCTAGTGTTATTGTAAAGTTTTATCTCCCATGCGCTGTAAATTGGACTCTTTCTCCGACATACCTTCCTTCCATGGTTTGGGATGATTGATATTTTTGTTGGTGCTCTACCTTGATCCTTAATTGCTCCAACATAGTTTTTACCTCCTGTACTTGCTAAAAAATTGAAGCTCGGTGCTTCTCTGCGTTCTCCCACACCTCTGGAAGTCTATCCTCGACTAATGTTGCTACTAACTCCAAATCATATGTGGTTAGTGATGTATGAGAAGGTGGTTTGTGGGCCTTTTTCTTCTTTCTCGAGCCACTAGTTTTCTCCCCTATCCTCTTTCCTTGGGAATTGTATGGCTCAGATGTTATTGGTATATGAGTATCTCTTTCAATTTCCTACTCCATTTCTTCTTCTACAAGAAAATCCTGTGTCCCTGTCCCTACTTTTTCAGTGCACACTTCTTCTGCCCTATTTGTTGGTGCTTGCTCCATGCATACTGGATCCTACGTGGAAGCACCCTATGGTGTTGTTTGCATCCTTGGTTTTTTATTGGGTGGTTTGCTTCCCCCTACTTGGCCTTGTGCAACCTCCTTCTTCTTGTTCACCCTGTTTCTGCCTATCTTCTGTGCGATGATTGTTCTACCCAACATTTGATTTTTTGGTATTGGTACTTCTTTTGGGGTCACAGGGACTTTCCATTCCTCAGGCCACTCCTAGATATCCATCTATATGTCCTTCTTCATCACGTAGTAATTCAATTGTAGCCACTCCTTGTTTGTGTCCCTCTCTTCCTGCTACCATAGGCTATGGAGTGTTTCCCTGAAGTTGGTAATTTTTCCAAACTTCTGGACAGTCTCTAGCGAAATTCACCATGTATTTGCTATCAGTTCTTGTATGTCTATTAGGTAGCGCACACAAATTTATCTTTGGTTTCCTTCTTCCTCTTCAGGTCTACGTTGTTTCTTAGTGAAATGTAGCACGTTGTGCCACATTGTCCCATTCTCTCACAATATTTTCTATAGGAAGGCTCCTTCCATCCTATGAGGGAAATGAGTATGAGTAACCATGAGTAGTGGAACTCAAAGCCCCAGTCTTGAGTATCCTTACAATCCTCCAAAAATGAATTTAATAAGTATGGGACCCAACTCATCGAACTCCCCTTTCTGCATTATGCGGTAGCCACCACTACTCTGGTTGACACTTCTTCTTTGCAGAACTTGTGCATTATCTTGCATCCTTAGAGTTGGGTTGTGAATATTGTCCCAAGATTGTTGATGTCACTAATCTTGATCCCCTTGTTTCCTCTCTCCATGACTTACTTGGCCTTCATTTCATTAGAGATGGCCTTGACCTTCATTTTTTCCTCCAAGTATTGTTCTCGCTTCTCCCCATCTGTGAGTAGCCTGACAATTTCTACGATCAGATCGACATTGATAGGCACGGGCCTATCCATCCACATAATTCCTCCATGTACTTGTGCTATGAGTTTATTTACATAGTCGTTGATATGTTTACCATGCCCAAAATGTGGTATATCAAGAAAGTTCATTATCCCTTTGTTGTAGAGCTCGAGGATCTAATGCACTGACTCCAACAATGGTACACCTTATGGACCCTCTCCCCGACTCTGCATGTAGTTCTGTTGTGATAATTCTGGGAACTTAATGGTGTCTTCCACATCATGGTTAGAATACTTCATTGTATTCACCCCTCTAACCATATCATCATCTATTTGCACCCCTTCTGGAATTTTGGGCATGACGAGTGTGAATTCTGCCTCCGGTCTTGATAATCCTTGTGCAATACTCTCAACGTGAGATTTCTTCCTTCCATTTGGGTATGAGGACCCCACCTATGGTACACCCTCATGCGTTGTGTTGAGGAAAACATATGAAATGATCTTACGCAATCATTTTTAAGATTGTAATTGGATAAAGAAAAATAGATGGGAATGTCACCCTATGTTTATAGCCATAAAAAATAATATCCTAACTCACAAGTATTGATTACAAGTGCTTAGGCTATTCTTTTTATAAATAAAAGTTTGCTGGAAAATTCATTATTTATAAGATTCTATGAATATAACAGTTGATGAAATAAATGTAGGGACACAAGTAAAGACACCAAGATGATAATCAAGACATATGAGACATAAATCAATCCTTTATTTCATTCCAATTCATCAAAGAGTCATTCTCTTTACAAAATTTCATGAATAAGTTTTGGACCAAAGTCAAACTTAGATGTCCTTGATGAAACATACAAAAGGACCTCTGACAGAAAGTAAAAAACTGAACTCTAAAAGTTGGATCAACTTGCCACATATTGTTGCCCACTCGACTCTACACAATAGCCTTTGTCAGTCATGAAATCTAATTCACAAATAGACAAGTCTACATAGACTATCAAAGATAGATCAACACCTTTGAAAAACAAGTGTCAGAATGATGTAATTCAACCCTAAATCTTGTTTCCTACAATAAGACCTTACTATCATAAAAAATAATTAGGCTTATGATCAATTAAGGAAAGAATAAAAACTGAACTATCTCAACATAAACTCAAGGAGAAAACCTTAGTATGATTCTCCTTCTCTCCTTTTTTTCCTCCCTTTCCTTTTGCCTTTAAGAAAATTAGAATTAGTTGAAGTAGTTGAACTACTCCCTTAGTTAAGCTAACTAATAACTCAACCAATTTTTAGTTTATGGGGAAAAGTAATAAATCATAATAAGGATTTTAAATAAATAATAACTAGTAGGTGGGACCCCTTGTGACTCCCTTTAGCTTTTAACAATCATAACATAGCTAGTTAATTTAACTACATCCCTCCTTGTGTTTCCCATCATCACATTTATATTTGACAATTTAAATCAATGATTTTTGCAATTATTTACAAAATATATTACCAATATATCCAAAAAACATGATGTCCGAAAATCTGAAGTCGACTGTTCTCAACAATAAATAAATAAATAAAACTTAAAATCCATATTTTCCAGTCTGTGAGGCAATTTTTTCCTTGTTGCTGCTATCACCTTTTAATATTTCTGAGTTTTCCTTAGGCTGTGTGGATCCTTTAGGTATAATCTCGCTGATCATATGAGAGCAATCATCCCTCCAATACATGCGAGAGGACACATATTTTTCATAATCATTTGAAGGTTAGGAAGGGACAGTAGTGGCTTTCCCTTTGACAGGGGCACAATGGGCCTCAGTTTTCAACCTTTTTCTTGAAGAGCTCATCTCTGTATGCATAATTGATTAGAAAATAGTTCCTTTAAAAACCATACATGACAACTCTTTTAAAATATGGAATAAATTTTGGCTCAGCAACATATTAGACTCATGCAATCCAATCCATACAAATTGTTTAACCGTTGTCAATGAGCAAGGGGTGAACAAAGGTTCTGGGATATGTGAGGGGCTTGTATTGAGCTAAAAATGTTAAAATGAGGGGGGAAATAATCATGGTTACTGCTCATAGACAACAATAATCAACTGTAACATAAACCAAAGAGCATGTCACTGTAATCCATCTAAGAAACTGCGATTTCAAACTGTTACCATACAAAATTCCTCTTAACTATAATGAAATTTTAGGAATAGGAAATGAAAAATGAATATGGGATGGTGAGGGGATTGTAATTAGTGAAAAGTGAGATAATGGTAGGGCGGAAAAAATATATTGTTCATAAAATTAATTAAGTAATCCATAACCATTCTATATCAAATGCAAAAGATCCAACATCAAGCAAATAATCATTGTGCTCAATAAAGCAACCACTGTGTAAAACTAAATCAATTTTGTGTATTAATTGTTGACTGTTTGAAACTAAATCATTAACACGGTTCCATCAAAACAAGAAAATATGCCTTCCACAACAACTTGTAAGAGTTATGTTTCTTCCCAATTGTCCCAGTTAATATTTAAAATGATTTCTAAATGAACAGATAGTCACTTGTTCCAATTTTTTCCATCAAAACATCAATCCCTGTTCATGAATCATTTCTTCATATCAAACACTGAAACAAAAAATCAAACCTGATTCCATTCCTCAAGTCCATTTAACAATTAAGTTGTAATGAGACCATACTGACATAGAATCTGTGCCCATGTTTGAAACAATGCATGATATCCATCAACCATACACATTGGACACTCAAAATATAATCATCAATATATCCTGACTTTCCATTTAACCGCACAACAATCACCCTTTCAACTTATATGATGTTGTAGGATCCACAGACCGTTCGAAAAAACACAAGATCATTTCTATGATTGTACATGTTTAATTAATCTAGATATAAACATCAACAACGTTGAGCTATCAATCTAATACAGGGAAACAATGACAGTATGCTCAATCTCATTTCTCCAATCAACCAATTAACCAAAACCACTATAAACATAATCAACAAAGACTAACCAACAATCGAACATTGTCGACAATACACCACCAACTCATAACAATCAACAATTTACCCGATGGGATATAACGGGCTCACTTATCAAAAGTGAGTTTTTGAGTAATCAAGGGTTCGTTTTGTGGACCAACACAGGGGAACTGGATTCGACACCCAACAACGAGTAAGAACCTCTGAGACCATATGGTGAACACATAGGGAATACAACCAAAAACCTCGCAGACAGGGTGAGATAGGATAGACTGTGAACAAAGGAGCAAGGATTCATTTTGGTCCTATAATAACACCAAGAACACACAGGGTATAACCCTCGTGGTTTTCCCAATCAACCAATTAACCATGATGAGATAAAATAGAGCCGAGAAATATCAATATAACCCATTTCACAACCATTAGTAGCATCAATGAAACCATACCTAGGTGAAATGATATGTAGGGACACAAGGTGGTTCAAACCCAACAACCGCATAACAAAAAAATGACTAGGAATGGTGAGGGGAAAGCTATCAAATAGGTACTGAATGAAACCCTCCACCCAAAACCAATAAGGATGACAAAGACCCTTCATGGCTACTAATACTTGGAAAATCCATGAACCTATGACTTCAACCATCATTGTAATGAAAATCACACAGAACATCCATCTCAGGGAAATATCACAAGTTTACACAGTTGCCAAACTCAAGAAAATAACAAACCCATACATCACCGAGCCAATATATATTTCATAACCAAAGAAGGTTCATGGATGGAGAAAAAGACATACTTGTAACCAAAATCCTTAAAAACGCGAGCTTGGTCGAGTGGTTCTGCCCTTTCCTGAAAAATCAGAGCTTAACCACATCAGAACACAATTGAACAATATCCAAGCTAGGGTGAAATATAGTGGGAGGGTTATGGAGTGACGTGTAGTAAATGATTGTCGATTCAATCCCTTACTCATTCAATCACTTAGTACATGCCATCCAACCATTTCTTTAATTCATTCAATTAAACAATGCATCAAAACCAACATCCAAAATGCACCACCATATTAACCATTTCCAAACATACCTTAATGCATATCAAACACGCCTTCACTTGACTCAATATATCGCATAGCCATTTACATATTTAGTTTGGATTAATACCATTCCCCTTAACTCCAAATGTATAGTGCAACATCGTATAACATAGTAGCATAGTTCCTCTCTTGTGGATTTTGTTCATATTGCTTTATTTCTTTTCAATTGCTCTTATTTGTTGTTACTAACATGTATATTTTGTAGGTAGCACAAGTTATAATTTAAGGAGTAAATGGAAAGGTAACAATGGATATCATAAGCCATTTTAACACAACATTAGAGCCTATAGCAACAAACATGCATTATCCATCATCCATTTGTCCTGAATAGAACCAACATTTATCATGAATCATGCTCAAACCTGTAAGCATTGTCGAACAACAGTAAAAACATCAAATAAGAACAAGATATGATCCTCCAATCTACAAGGGGGTCCCACCTACTAGTATTATATATATCATTAGCTTATAATTAATAGGATTTAGCAATACTTTGCGGGTGAAATCCTCGTTGTGATTTTAATCGTCAACAAACTGGCGACTCTGCAAGGAAATTTGTTTTCAATAGATTTAGAACTCAAACTCATGGTTTAGTAGACCAACAAAAATAGATTAAGAAGATATAACTAGAATTATTATGCAACAGGGGGAAGTGAGAGGATTTAATGGAAAAATGACCGGGAATTTGGGAATAACTCATGAAAAATCTTAAGTATGAAGGGGTTTATCCGTGTATTCATAATCATTCAACCGGGATCGACTCTTAACTTCAAGGAGAAAATTTATGGAATGACTCTCTTATATTCTCAAATGGATGAAGAATAGGAAAGCAGAAGTGGGAGATAACCAATCTCTTTATAAGAGAATAGTGAAAGAGGATAACAAATCCAAGTGTGCCTTTAGGGGAAACATCGTAACAATTGTGCAAGGTTGATTTTTATTGACTAACAATATCTTGTAGGGTGTCACTATGGAAAAACTGATCCAACACCTTATTCTTGAACCAAAATCAATTAAAAAGATGAAAAAGAAATAAAAATCATAATAGAATAAAATTGCAAAATTTAAAACAACAGAAATAAAATGACGGAGTTGTAAAAGAAGTAGGAAATGTTTAAAACAAAAAGAAGAAATCATACTACTGTAAAACATAAAATAGTGAAAACTGAAACCATAACTAAACTACTAATCTACAGAATACCCAAACAACGTTACAACTTTTCAAGTTGGTTCCAAGTAATGCCTCAAGTGACAATCGTTAGTGTTGTAGGAAAACAATCACTCCTGTAAATATTTTAGAATGTAAGAGCTAGTACCTAAGACAAAAGCGATCTTGAAAGGACCCAACCATAATTTTTGAAATTTTGAATGTTTTCCCCTATCAATGTGAGTTGAATCCCATAGCAATACTTTTTCATTGACCTTAAATTTGACAGTCTTGACACTCGTGTTGAAATAATTCTTAACAATTTGTTGTCTCCTTTTAATATTATCCAAAGAAAACATCCTTTTCTCTTCCAAAGCTAGGAGTGCGTTTATCCTTTGTGAAATATCAAAAGAATTTAATTCTTCGATCTGTAGAATCAACCTTAAGTAATAAAGTTCCAGATTAGTAGGAAAGAGGGCTTCTTGACCATAGACAAGCATAAAAGGGGTGCAACTAATGCTTACCTTGGTGGTAGTTCGATCTGCCCAAAGGGCATAAGTTAGGAGAGTGTGCCATTGATGAGGCTTATCTTCGATGACCCTTTTGATGATTCTTACCATATTTTTATTGGTAGACTCAGCCTGCCCATTTCCTTTGGGATAATAAGTTGATGAGGTGAAATGTTTAACCCCCAACTTAGCTAAAAATTGGGTCAGCGTAGCAGAAATGAAAGCGGGACCATTCTCTATAATAATTTCCAATGGAAGACCAAATATGGAAAAGATGCTATTCTCAAGGAAAGAAATTACCTGATCATCTATTGAATGCTTAAGTGGGACAACCTCAACCCATTTTTTGAAATAGTTTGTGGCTATCAAAATAAAAACCTATCCAGCTAAATATGCAGGATTAATACGACCAATAAAATCCAATCCCCACATTGAAAATGAAAAGTCTGGTAGGACAGGTTGTAATGGCATAGCTGAAAGGCGTTCTTTCCTAGAAAATTTTTGGCACTTGTCACAGGATCTCTAAAAAACATAAGAGTCATGAAAGATTGAAGGCCAATAGTATCCTTTTCTAATAATCTTGAAAGTAGTGGTTTTAGCAGAAAAAATGACCTCCTACATGAATGACATAATTTGAAGAGCCATGAGTTTCTTGCAACAGTTTATGTGCATCTTCATTGCTTACACAGTGAAGCGACACACCATCAACATATCTTAGAAATAAGAATTCTCCGATAATGACGTATCTTGCGGATTCAAGACAGAGCCTTCTCCTTTGATGAGTGTCTAAGTTGTCCTGACATATTTGGGTCTGTAAGTAGTAAATTAAATTTTTATACCAGGGATGTTCAGACACATGGAGGATCTAGTTATGAATGTAAAAGAGAGTTGATAGGGAAATATCTTCTTCATCAATTTCTTCACTATTCTTAGCATGTTGAGCTAAGTGAAGGGATAAGTCACGTCTCTTGATAGTGGTAGAAGTTATGATATTCAAATCATGCTCCTGGATCTTGGAAAGCTAATGTGAAAGCTTCCCTGAAAGATAAGTTTGTGAGAGAAAAAACTTGACAGCAGGTAAATGGAATTTTACCAATGTATGCTTACCTAAGATGAAGTGGCGAAACTTTTCAATAGCTTTAATAAGAGTGAAAGCATGTTTCTCAATAAAAAAATATTTAAATTCATCATCAGACAAACTTTGACTCATGTAAGCCACTGATTTTTCATTTCCTTGGTCATCATTTTGCATGAGGACAACAGAAACGACTTCCTCGGTGGCATTAGTATATATCATGAATTCCTTCTCAAAATATGGCTTCGCCAAAGCTGGTGCAGAACTGATTGCATTCTTAATCCCTTCAAAATATTTTTTGACATCATATGTCCAAGAAAAAGAGCATTCTTGCTTAAGCAGATTATGAATTGGTTTGACCATCACAACAAAATCTAGAACAAACCTACGGACAAAGTTAATAACCCCCATAAAATTGTGAACCTCCTTCTTGTAAGTGGGAGCAGTAAGATTAAGGATAGAATCAATCCTTTCAGGATCAATGCTTATTCCTGAATCAGAGACAATGTGTCCAAGGAGCTTTCCCTCAGCAACGCCAAAAATGGACTTGGAAGGATTTCGAGAAATGCCAAATTTTCTACATCGCATGATAACTTTTCTCAGATGACCAAAATGATTTGATCAGATTTTTGAGTACACCATTAAGTCATCAAGGTAGATATGAATGATCTTACTGATCAAGTAGTCAAAAGTTACTTGCATATTTGTTTTAAATATGGTACCTGCATTAGATAATCCAAAAGGCATACGTTCATAAGCAAAGGTACCCCAATGAGTAATAAAGGTGGTTTTATATTTATCTACCCTTTTTACCTTGATTTGATTGTAACTAGAAAAACTGTCAAGTAAGGACATCATTTGTGACCCTGCAACTTGCTGCAAAATCATTTGCATGTTAGGGAGAGGGAAGTGATCTTTTATACTAGCTCAATTTAATGCGCAAAAATCAATGCATAATCTGATCTGACCAGTTGTTTTCTAAACAGGAACCAAATTTGAAACCCATTTAGAATACTTGATTGGAAAGATGATTCCAACCTTCAAGAGTTTTTTCAACTCCTTTCAAATAGTTTCTTGTAGCGTAGGTTTGATAGGTCTTTGTTTTTTCCTAACTAGTTTTATGCCTTCCTTAATGGGGATGGAATAATGTATAAGACCAGGATCAAAACCACTAAGATCCTCATAAGACCAAGAAAAAAAATATTGAAATTCACCAAGTAGCTTGGAAAACTTCATTTTTTCTTCATCTGAACATTTGGCACCTATTTTAACATTCTTTGGATCATCGGGTGTCCCAATGTTCAAGGATATGGTTTCACCCACCTTCCCACCTTCCTTTTTGACTCCTCTTCTTTCTGTTTCTCCTTATTGCCTACATCACTCGATGAAAATGAAATCTCTAGAGGAGTCAAGCCTTTAGTAATATTGTTATCTTCTATGGATATAATTTCCATAGGCTTAAAAGGTTGATTTTGAATGAAAGAACAAATTTTGTCATCATTAGGGAAGACCTGCCAAGATTGTACATTGTCGGGCATATGTGGATGACATAGAGATTGAAAGGTACAATCAGGTCTATGTGGCAGAATTTGTCAATTAGGAGAGGCTGCAAAAATAGCTAACCGATCCACCACTGAGTTTAACTCCCTCTTAACATGAGTGATGTTGAAAGATAAAAGGTTCGAGATAAGCGCCGAAAGAGTTTGGGTGTATCGTTTCATCAACTTGTTGCTAGGAGAGTAAATTTTATGTACAAGGTTCACAACAAGCTCGGAATCCCCAAAAACTGAAAGGTGACCACATCCAAGATTATACACGTTCTAAATGCCTAATAATAAAACTTGAAATTCAGTGACATTGTTAATGCAAGCAAACTCCAACCTATTTTTATAGCAAGCTTTTCCTCACCATTTCTATCTTGTACAAAGGGCCTTTTCCCATTTCCCTATGCAGACTTATCATCCCTTTTTGATGAATCCAAAACTAAAAATATACATTTTTCCACATATATGCTCCCTATCAGTTATAAAAGATGCGTCTAGGTTGGCTGATCCACTACAACCCACGTACATCGGGATTTGTGCCAAAAAATACAAAATGAGATCGAGTTTCCATGCCATGAAAGAAGATCTCTGATCCTTGGCCTTCCATATACTGGAAACGTTCTGACTCGGCCCTTTAGTTTCATTCTGAAGGCTATAGGAGAACAAATTTGAGCTATGGAAAAGAAGAGAAAACATTCAACTTTGAGAGAAAAGTTACTCTAGAGAAATTACTTCATATTGAGTCTACATCCCACTGTCCCTCAAGTCTGAACATAGTGTTCAACCCCCAAAATCTTTCCCTATTGTTGAGAGGACCTCATTGCCTCTTTCCTATGAACTTTCCTTTCGTAGGGGATTGAAGTTTTGGAGACCTAGTTGGAAGGAACTTGGTTTCTTGGTTTTGAACCGTGCTGACACGAAAGTCTGTAATGTTGTCACTTCTGCAGATCAATTATTAATAGAAATACTCCTTCCCCATCCTATTAGTATCTTGCAAATATATGATTATTATCCATGGGTGTGTTTGTAATTCTTATTAATGGATTATGATATCTAATGTGCTAACCCCTTTTGTATCATCACTATGTACTTTCTCTACTTGTTTGTTAAGAACTTCTTGCAGGTATAAAGCTTTGGGTCAAAGTTCTCAATGATGGAACATCATCAAACGTTGGATCGAGGTAGGCCTCTTTATTATATTGCACATTAGTCTATATAGAATATGTTGGAATTGAGTTGATTTATGCATTGATACCTATCTGTTGTGGTTTACCCTTGGCCATAGAGAGTTTTTCTCTTGTAACAGAAATGGCGACTCCATTGGGGATAGATCTTCCTTCTAAGGGTTGAAGTACTTTTTCTTCTTACATTTCTCTTTTTCCTTTGTGTTTCTTTTCGTATCACTGTTTGACATGGCCTGTTCACTCTGGGTCAAAGTTTTCAACCTTTCTCCCTCGCCTGGCCTTGTTTTGAAGCATATACACCCTTTTTTCCTTGACAATCGCGTATACACGCTTTTTGTCTCCTGTATAGTCACGTATACCACTTCCCCTTGCTTGTTTTATTGGTTTAGTGATTTCTAGGTGGGATTTGAAGATTGTTGAGGCTTCTTAGGTCTTTGTAGTGTCTGTTGAGATCATCTGGGATGGCAGGAAACATGCTTGGAGTTGAATTTTTTAGTGGAGTCTTTCTCTTTGTTTTCCATTTATTTGTCCTTGTTCTCTAGACTGTTTGTGTGGATTCTTGGTGTTTTTCTCAAGTTATTGTTTTTATACACAGTAGAATTTATATACCAGGTTGCTCATCAGTCCGTGCATTTTCTTTTTAGTATATTGAAAATACAAAAAAATAGGCATTTTGCATTGGTTGGAATTTTTGTCTTGGAATATTTATCATTAGCTTAGAACCTTTAGTGAGAGATTTCATTTTACTTCTGAATTGCACAGTTGAAATTGAAGAATGCACTATTCTTATTAGCATATCATTCATTAAAATGTTAAATATAGACTTTGCATTATATCCCTATTTATTTTCTTGCAGAGTCACCACACCATGAGTTTCACTTCCATACCTTTTTGAGTAACCACAGCGAATAAAATTTACACTTTAAGCTAAAATTGATTAATCACAATTTTATTTTTTAGGGTACACAAACTAGCCTAGGATTTAGTGCCTTGGAATAAGATATTGTGAGTAAACTTCTCCAAGGAAATTAAATCAACATATGTGTCTGAGATAAGGAGTTGAGAAGTCAATTGTATAATTGGTAATATCAGGAGGCTCCGCTCACACCGGAGTTAATCACAAGGTTGCATGAAGTTAGTTGAATGGATAACCCCTAGATACTCACCTAGCGTCAGAGATATTTCTGTGGATTTATTCGTATTGGGGGATCTTGCTAGTACCCATACCTCCATGAGAGGCGGTGATTTCAAGGTTTCAGGCTTTTCTACCCTGCCCATATGGTTATCCGGACTTATGACTACTCGTATGTGCATCGGTTATACAGTGGTTGATTAGTTTCTTGACTTAGGTATCTCATAGGTTACTTGCAAGGGTTATTCTGCTTGTATCCTGAATCAGATAGGGGTCGAACAACACACAACCTTTATGGAGGATTACCTCTCTGGGGGGATCTGACCGACTAATTGTTAAGCCTTTGAGGGCCCTTATAACTGATTTTGTTACCTCCAAACTTTAGCGAGAATTATCAGGTCCCTCTTGGACAAGACATACCTTATTTAACGAGGGAGGCCACTTAGCCGCTTTAGCCTGTTTGCATGCATATTGGTTGTTTGACTTTTTGGCATGCTCTTTGATTATTAGTTGACCTTAGGAGTCTATATTGAGTCTTCATTATCATGGACACTGGATTTCCTTTTTCTCCCTCATTTACTGCTACCCCCCCCCATGATGTCCACTCATTTCATGGGGATGGATCTTTTCGCTTCGCATTATGGTGTGCAGAATTATAATACTCAGTCAACGCCTTGGGTATCTAATAATTTTTCTCATGGTATGCTTGATATTCCTTCACACTTACCATGCTCTGTCTCACCTCCTTATGTGAATACAAGTTTTGGGTCTAGAGGCATGATGCCTCTTTCTTATCCCTCTCTGTTTGGTGGGAGTCATATCCTTCAAACACCTCTTACGGTAGGAGGTTGGAATATTCCTTCCTATGAATCCACTATGCGAGAAGTAAGTGTCCAATTAAAAAATCCTTCCATGTGTTACATTCCGTCCACTTATCCTTCTTTCGTTATGTTAGTTCCTACGAACACTTTTTCCATGATGAACCTCCATCTTCCCTCTAGTGTTTCATCTAGGAGGAATTATTTTTATAGTTTGGGCAACCCCCCTCACAAAGTTCCTTCATCTGGGGGAAACATATATCCTCATATGAGTAAACCTTGTCATGTCACTTTCTCTTCACAAGTGGCTTCGATGCCCTTACAAACCTTTATGAATCAGTATGGAGGAGGATACTATCCTGTTGGACCAGGACAGAGTGTAAACCAAGATCCTTCCTGGGCTCCAATTTCTCAGAACCAATCTTTCCTTGGACCTTGGTCTCAAATGCCACAATTCACTACTGCCACAAGTACAGTCACTGCATGTCATACTTCCATTGTATCACCAACCACTGCTAGTCATGTTGGAGATTGGTCGACAACCTCTGCGAGTCACATTAAATACTTGCAACCAGCCACTACAAGTCATGCTGGGGGCACATGTCTGATCACTGCTAGTCACAGTGCACATCCATCACCAACCTTTGCTAGTCATGTTAGAGATCCAAAACCAACCTCTTCTAGTCATGTTGGAGATTTTCTACTAGCCTCTGCAAGTCATGCTGGGAGCATATGACCAGCCACTGCAAGTCATGTTGGGGGCATTCATATTATTGAGAAGCCTAGATGACTCGGACGTAAGCCTAGATTCATTTGCAAGAGTTGTGAAGGAAGTCACCTTACTTGTTTGTGTCCTATTACTGTTGGGATACCAGAAGTGTGGGGATCACCTAAGGGCCCTTTAGGTTTTGAGGCATCTATGGTTTCACAACACTATGTTCTTTCTTTCGTTGATACGACAGTCATGTCGATGCAATATTTGGCTTAAACCCCTTTTCCTTTAGGGGTTGATGCATCCTTTGACCTTGTTGTCTCACATCCAGTTCAACCTGTGTTCATGTCGATGAAATATTCGACCAACACCTATCCTATGTTTGGGGGTGATGCGTCTCTTGACCTTTTTGTCTTGGATATTGTTCAACCAACGATCATGTCAATGCAATCTTCGACCAACAACACTCCTGTTTTTTGGGGTGATGCACCTCTTGACCTTGTTTTCTCGAATCCTATTCAACCAATGGTTGAGTAAGTGGTCGTATCGATGCAATATTTGATTGACCCCACTCTTCTCTTGGAGAGTGACAAGTCTAAGGAAGCAGTCACGCCAATGCAATTTTTGGTCGATCCCACTCTTCTGGTTATGGTTTTATACCTTCTATGCCATATCTTTAGTATTTCTATTACTTCACCTTCTGAAAAAGAGAGAGTTTCACTCTTCTTGAGTTCTCTCCCTCCAATTCTTGACGAAGTTCCCTTTGATTGGTATGCTCTTGTGGGGTATCCAATGCCTCCGCCTATGTCCTTTATAGGAAGAGACATTATTTGATATAACACGGAGACGAAAACCTTCGTTATCACTTTGTCTTCCTCGACTTGAAGATTTTTGGGTTGTCCCAAGATTGTGTTGGTTCTCTGTAAGATACCGAAATTCCACAAAATGTCTGCATGGGAGCCTTGTCCTCCCCCGTGGCTTGCCTCCTAGAATATTCCTAACGAGTCTTAATTAAGCTCTTTTACAACTCGTCTAAAAAACCTAAAAGATTTCCAAGTGATTTGTCCCTTTCACACTTGTTAAAATTGGATTTGAAAGGTCATGAGTCTTAGTTAATCTCTTTTCCAACTCATTATCAAAAATAGAAAAGATTGTCGAGTGAACTTGTTTTTTTCACACTCGTAAATTGGATTTGAAAAGACGTCTATTTGGCACAAGTTTACCCCTTTTTCACACCGAGTAGACCAAAAGATATGAAAAAGGATATTTTTTGGCGTTAACTTATGATTACATCTCATGCCCTCGCTTGCAATATTGAGCCTTTATCCGGTTCTCTCTTTGCATTATAAACCATTGCCTAAGAAGTTTGCATCTTCAACCAAGGAGAGCCTTGTTTATATCCTTCGCAATTTGACACCCTATACCCTGGAGGGAACATCACCCCGAGTGTCGATCTCCTGCATGAATTTCCTTGCATTAAGCATAGGTACGTTTGTTATAACCCTAATTTGCACCATACATTGTTACCTGGTATCAGTCCATCTCAGATTCCTTCTTTTCCAAAACACTGTTGAACAACTCTTCTTAAAAACCCCTTTTATAAATACCCACATACCTTGCTCCATTACTGCACTCGTGTACATGCTAGTTGACCCAAGACAACCTGCGTGTACCTACAAAAGAACGAAAAAAGGAAAGTTGTTGATGAAACACACAACTTTGGGTAAGTTAACTAAAACTTTTGGCCATGCATGGTCGATCACTCAACCAAATACCTAGCTTCTTCTAGCCTATAAAAGAAGTTTTAGGGGTCCCATTTGAAAGGGGGAGAATCATAGTAATGAAACTATACCCGATTGAGCATTTCCTTTGTCCCAACCTTTAGACATCCTTGTGCAAAGAGAAGTATAGAGCAAAGTAGTTGGAAAACAGTAGAAGAAGAACCCAGGACCAGGATCGAGGAGCAGTAGTCGACTTTATCATTGTAAGGTATCATTGTAAAGTTAATAAAAGAATTTCTTTTCCCATCCCGCCATATGAGATTGTCATTATTGGAATATTGATTGTATGATTGATTAAATCTCTAACCCATTAGTTCATAGATCAAATGCATGTGGAGTTCTTTGTTTGCCTTTAGTGAATGCAGGTAAGAATTGGGAGGAGAGTTGCAATCAAAGAACGACCAAGCACGACAAGGTATCGACATCAAACACAAAGAATAAGGTACGTCAACTTAATATCTTGAGCCTTGTATTTACATATGAGTAATGGGGGTCTAGGCATGGGATGATGGTAAAAAGTAAGAATTTTAGGTCATTTCTACATGCATGATAAAACCCTTAGTGCTAGTCCGTAGGAGGGATTTCCCACCCACAATAGAATTGGCGACCATACTGGGGAATCTCTAGGGTTTCTGGGAATATTTTTCTTGGGTATTTTTAAAAACGGGTTTCATTCCTTGTTTTTAAAGTTTCTGCAAAAGTTTGAGCTAACAGAGATTATGGTATTCCATACTAGGTATCTTTGTTTCTTTGCTTAACTGCATTTTTTTTCTTTTCCGAGACCCATAGAGGTACACGCAGCCTGTATAAGGTCTGCACGCATGTACCCGCGCCCTACCTTCTCACAGCCCATGTGTACACGCTAGCTGAGGAAGGGTTAGTCGCGTGTATGATTCCAGAAAATTTATTTTAGAGAGGTAGTCATCCTCTCCCCTGTCAGAAATAGTCCTTCTTAGGGGTTTTTTGGAACTCTTTCTAGTCTTTGTTGTTTGCAGTCTATAGCTTAAGTTTCACCTTAGATTGGTTTGTTCTATGAAGTTTTCCTTGAATTGTTTTCTTTTTTCTGTTAAAGTAAGTGTCTGAGTCTTCAAGAGATCCTGGTTCTCAGTACCAATAGTCTATGCCTGGGCTAGATTGCTTGGACTTTCATTTTTCTTAGAGTTTCAGAGATACACGTGACTTGTATAAGGCCAGCACATGTGTACACGTGCTCTGACTTTACACAGCTCGTGTGCACACACTTGTTGTTGAACTGTCAGCCGTGTGCTTATGGATAATTTTTTTGTTGAAGGTGAGGCAGTCATCCTTTCCTTTGACAAGAGTTATACCTCTCATGTTTTTGGGTCTCTGTCATAGCGGTCAGTAACTTAGGTTTGATCATAGCAATAACTTTCTTTTTCATTAAGAAGTCTTCCTCAAAATTTTCTTTTTATAGGATTTTTAGACAACTTTGAGAGTCCAGTTTTAATTTGCTTGTGTGTGATTTTTAAAGTGACTCTTTGCGATCTGCGCTTAGGCCAAAATTTTTCTTGGTTTTTACTTGTTGATATTTTTCCTTTTTGCTTTGTGAGCATTCAAATAAAAATAAAAATAAAAATTTTATTTATTTGTTTGGTTAAATAGTGTTGTTTTGCATTAGTAACCAGGGAAAAGTCTTTTCTTTCATAAGTTATTGATGGTTTACTTAGATCATAAGTAGCTCGTAGTCGAGTGAAATCTTGCTTTGAGTTTGTTGTTCAAAGATCTTAGAAAATTTTTAGTTTGAAAAGTTGTTTAAGATTTGAGTCAAGTGAATTTATTTTGTTTCCAGCTTTCTGTTTATTTTGCTTTCATCTTTTAAACATCACTAGTTTCACTTTCATAACCTTTGACTTAATTCAAGACATAAAATTAACGCTAAATCTAAAATTCATTAAACTTTTTATGTTTGTAGGGTCAACCAACTAGTTTACGGTTAGGGCCTTGAATTAGGTTGGAGAGGAAACTCTTCAAGGCCATTAAATCAAACATTGGAGTCTAAGTTAGGAAGTGTCAAAGTCCAGTATCGTGAAATTTATCCGGGACCCCCCTCTAACACAGGGGCTAAACAAGAAGTCGTGTGCAGAAAGGTAGCGGAGATAACCCCTTGAAAGCTTGACCAATCATAGTGGAGAACACATATAGAGGGCTTGTCTTGGGATTCCATCGATTTCATTTTCCACGGCACTTCGTGGTTCTTGAATCCATTTGAGATCCTTAGTTGTATTCTAGACCACTTGCCTTCAATACCCTTGATAGGTTTCAGGCTCGATACCCTTCTCATTGTGGTCTACCCGACTTTCGACTATACCCTCCTGGTGACTGTTCGCGTGATGGTAACCTAGTTGCCTATCTTTTTAGAGACATACATAGGTGACTGCGGGGGTATATTGTTGTACCTAGGACAGACATTAGGCCATGCTTTGTAGAGTATACCTGGAGGGTTCTTCCGTGTTCAAGTTTCACTTGCACCGGTAAGTTTCTCTAGTGTTGGTTGTTGTAACTATTCTTCCAACTAGTTTAGTGTTTGCTTGTTTTATCTTGGAGGGACCTTTTTAGTGTGTGTTGTTTTTGAATGAATAGAAAGCCCTAGTGTGTCTTTGATCTTCTCACACAGTGGAGGATCATGAGCTCTTCCGGTCAAGAAGGCTTCTAGGCCTATCACTGGTTACATTGGAGCCACCTCTGCCATCACTAATGCGAAAGCTAGACCAACAAGGGTCTTTTGAGGCGATCGGGTCACAATAAATTGTACCCAACCAACATATGGAGGAAATGACCATTTTAGAATTGGGAGAGAAATCTCTTGGTCCATCCAAAACTCCAACCACTGATCTTTCGACACCCATCATCATACCGATTCACCCTTACGAGTGCCAGACAGTGTCGCACGCAGCAATGGAAACGAATGTTGTCACTTCTTCTGGGAATTCTTCAATTCCCACTATGGTTGTCACCATAGGGGATTTTCCAACTCCTAACCCACCATCACTAGTGCGAGCCACCATGGTATCGATCGCCTCTACCTCAAACAGTGGTCCAATCCCCTCTATGGCGGCGGCCACAGCTCCTTTCACACCGAGTGCGACAGGCCCTCCGTTCTCATATGGGATTCCTAGCTCAAGTACAAGTCCTGTACTTTCCTACTCCACTTTACAGACTTTAGGTCTAGGGGAAAGGAGATCTAATGCTCCTCTGCAGGGACACATGGGGGGAACTTCATCTCCTTTTAACTCTTTCTCTTATGAAGGAGGTCATATACCTCCTTCGTCCCCTTCGCTGGGTGGCACCCACCAGCAATCTATCGGGCCACCCACACACCATAGTTTATTTGGAGCAGGGAGTCAAGGACCACCTTATCATAATATGCTGGTAGGTTTGACACCATTTTCTTTTTTTGATGCATTTGGTAACAATGCTTTCTCATCAGCTGCTTTCCCGACTAGGGGCAATCCCAGTTACAGACAACCTATTCCTATGCAAGGTACTATTCTTGCACAGGGGGCAAACCCAGGAACTTCTTCTGCATCAGGGCCTTGTAATTCTTGGCAAGGATCAGTTCCCTCGTCAGGAATGCTGATATGGGGAAATTATTTTCACAACCAATGGAACCCCGGACAAGGTACAATGTCTATCCCCATGGGATCGGCAATGGGCAACCCTTTCCAAAGTCCTTCGAATGTAATGCACGCCCAACCATATACATCCTATTTTGGGAATCAACCGATGATGTATCCTCATAAGCAGAACCCATATGTCGGTCATGGCCATGGTTTTTACCAGAACCCAGGCCAACAGCCAAACTTTTCCTGGCAACCTGGTGCCATTCAAACTCCAGGTCCCTTTTTCCATGGTTGTCACCAACAACCCAAACTACCTTTCCTGGAAACCTTGCATTTGACAAACTTGAAAAGGTTGTTGAATGACCCTGTCTGTCATGATTTGCGTTGGCCCCCTATGTCGATGAAGTTTCTTTCAGACATACCAAAGTTTGAGGCCAAGCCTAATGAAGATTTAGAAGATCATGTGACCACCTTCCATCTTTGGTGCTCGTCTAACTCGTTGAAAGACAACTCTGTAAAGTTGTGATTGTTTTAATGTACTCTCATTGGGAGTGTCGTGAAATGGTACATTGAGCTCGACCGCTCAATATACTCTTCCTTCGACGAATTGGCAATGGCTTTCCTAAACCATTTCCAATTTCCTGTGAGATATGACGCTGGCACAAAATTGCTGGCCAATTTCGCACAGACAAAAGTGGACCATATCTCTGATCACATCCAAGAATGGAGACACCAGAAGAGTTTAATTAAGGTGCCAGTCCACCCAACATTCCTGCTCGAGTGGTTCCTTAACTCTTTGGTCCCACAGTTATCCAAAGACGTCGCGATGTCAGGAGTGTTTTTTGAAGAAGACGCCATCATGAGAGCTCAATAGCTTGAGCTAATCTATTTTCAGTCTTGTTTATTATACGAGATATTTCCAAATGCGCCATGCTCAATACTTGATAAAACCAGACAGAGAGTTGGACCACATGCTGATGGTATTGTTGGTTCAACAGAAACAAAGCCTGCTGAGCAATTGTAGCAATTTTCTATACAACACACAGCGGCCAGCCAAACTACTATTTTGGCTGCCCCCCCTACCCAAACGTCGTACGTACACATAGTGTAATAGACAAATCCAAAGGCCACCTAGCAGCCTGAAGGAAAGAAAAAACAATGAAATAAGGGTAAGGGGGATAAGAAACCCACTAATAATGCTGGCAGGGGAAACACTGAAAAACAGAAGGTGAGGTATCCATGCAACCTGTGCGCAGAATACCACCCGACCCACTAATGTCCTCGGCTTCTAGAGTCCCAAAATTTTGTGACACAACAACATCCTATCGTGTTAACCAATCCATTTCAACATGGGAAAAACCTAACCCAAGCCTCTACAAGCATGGAAGGGGGTAGTCAAGGACCCTCTCTGTCTTTGAAAAATCCTGTATCCGTGAATGTGTATATGATGAAGGTTTGATGCTTTTATATTGACTAGAGCACATGCCTACAGTAAACCAAGCACTTCTGAGAAGGGAAAAGAAGCTGAACTCCCATCTCTTCCTCTCCAGATTGACAAGACCTTGGGAGAAACAATCACACACATCCCAAAAGGCGTGTTCAAATAAGCTTCTCACAACCCAAACGCAAGGGTCACCCAGAACTATTCTATGGTGGAGGATTTATCTCAAACCCCTTGTGCGATGTCCTCTTTGGAGGTCCTCCAAAGCTTCCCTTCCCAGAGGAAATATTTGTTAGCTTCTTTAGGATCTACCGAGACTTGTAATCCGGGTACAATCATGCTGGATACAACCAACTTAAAACCTCGTTTGCCTTACTACGTAGCATTTTAGATAGTAGTGGCTCACCCCGTGAAAACTGTTACTCGGAATATTTTCCACATGGTGGTTGATGAGGGTGCCTCGACATGTGTTATGTTGTTTCCATGTTGGAAGGCCATTGGCCAGCCCATTTTTTCTCCGTCACCTACTCTTCTCACTACTTTCAACGGTCGTTTCTTCCAACCACATGTTATCATTCCCTCTTTCCCCTTGCAGTTAGGAGGGAAGACCATGTGCGTCGAGGTAGAATTAGTCTACGTGTCCCTCGACTACAATCTCTTGTTAGGAAGGAGTTGGACTTACGCCATGCAAGCAGTGGTTTCTACAATTTTCTGGGTCTTGTTGTTTCCACATGAGGACTGGATTATGACCATTGATCAATTGTCTTTCTCCAGACCTGACCCTGCATTGGGGGTATCCGCAGTCCCGATGATTGATAATCCCCAACCAGGTGTAGTCAACGTAGGGGTTGGTTTTTCCCCATCTTTGATGGGTACCTTCGATTACCCACCCCCTCAAGGCGATGTCAAGTTCATATCCGACCACCATAAGGTTGAGATTTTCCAAGTTTCGTCGTTTCGCATGAATTACTTCAACAATTTGTGGATACTTCCTTCCCCATTGGCCATGATGGAAAGGACAGGGCACCCTAGAATGTCCATGCCCTTGTCCACAACTAAAGTAGCTTACTCTTTAGTCCATAAAGCTTCGGCCGACACAGATACAACTCCTGTACAAGAGTGAGATCCGATTCTAGAGACTATTTGGGCTCCAGGTTCTCTTGCTGACACCGATTCATTAGACTTAGTCTTGCCCTCCGACGAAGCAGTAATTGAAGCAATGACTAGTCCAGACAAACCCTGGGATGATCTCCATCACAGATCATACTTCCTCCCATAGTTAAGCAGAATCAAAGCCATATAATTCACCTTGACTATGACTGGAGATAGGTCTTGTCCTATTAATTCCTTAGCTACACATGAGGTTTATGCTGAGGGTAATATGGAAACTATCCATGAAACCATACCGATCAATATCTTCAGAACCCCTGGCGTAGTGGAGAATGTTTTCGTCAGAGCTGACTTCTCCCCCAGAGAGATTCAAATCTACACAGATCTATTTAAAGAATTTCGTGATGTTTTTCCCTGGTATTACAAGGAAATGACAGGCATCGATCCAAAAATAGTTGAACATGAAATCACAACTTATCCAGATGCCAAGCTTGTTCAGTAGAAGCTTTGTCCAGTTAATCCCAGGAAAGTAGCAGCCATTAAGGTTGAAGTTGAGAAACTTCTAAAAGCCAGTTTTATCTATCCTATCCATTTGACCCAATGGGTGTCAAATCCTGTGTCGGTCAATAAGAAACAGGGCATGATTCATGTATGTATGGAATTTCATGATTTGAACAAGGCCTGTCCAAAAGTTCATTTTCCCACACCATTCATCGACCAAATAATTGATTAATGTGCAGGTTGAAAGGCCTTCTCTTTCATGGATGGTTTTTTGGGATATAATCAAATACAAATCAAACCCGAAGACCAGCACAAAATTTCATTCATTTTTCCATGGGGTACATTCACGTATCGTAAGATTCCCTTTGGTCTCAAAAATGCTGGAGTGACCTTTCAGCGGTCCATGTCTTCTGCTTTCCATGATCTCAAGCATATAGTCGAGGCCTATTTAGATGATTTAGCATCTCGATCTCGCAAGAGAATGGATCATCCCACACACCTCCGACTTATCTTTGAGCGATGTCACTACTTCCGGATTCGCTTGAATCCAAACAAGTGCAACTTTTGCGTAACATTAGGAAGTTTGTTAGGTTTCATAGTGTCAACAACGGGGATCATGGTTGATCCTCTAAAGGTTGAGGAAATAATTCAGTTGCCTCCCCCATGCGCAATCCTTCAACTTTAGATTCTACAGGGAAAGGTGAATTTTTTAAGGCGTTTCATCGCCAACTATGCCGAGATCACAAAGGGCTTTATGCGCTTACTGAAGAAAAACATTCCTTTTTATTGGGATGATGTCGCTCAATGATCTTTCGAAGAGTTGAAACATGCCCTCACAACTGCCCCTCTACTTCGACAACCTAACTATAACAAAGATTTCTTATTATACCTGGTTTGAACAGAGTCAACCATCGGCATGGTCGTAGTTTAGGAAGATGATTTTTTCTCATAATATGTGATCTATTACCTGAGCCAAGGCCTAGTCATACCATAACTCAATTATTCTCATATCAAAAAACTTGCATTGCCAGCAGTCTATGCTGTTCAACGGTTCCGTCATTATGTTATGTTTCGCAAGACCACCGTCATTTCCATTGTGAATCTGTTTCAATACGTGTTGACACGACAGGGAATAGGAGGAAAGATCAATAGATGGATAGTCATCCTCCAGGAATTCGACTTAGATTTCGTTTCAGCGAAATCCAAAAAGTCACTTGTCTTCACAGAACTTATTTCATAACTTCTGGTTGAGTCAGGTGATGTTATGCCCGAAGAGTCGCCTATCAGAGGAGATATGTTTTTGATTGCATCGTCATATCCCTAGTACTGAGATATACTTATCTATCTCTAGACTTTGAAGTGCCCCACCTTTGCTTATCGTGATGAGCATCGTCGTATACGCCATCAAGCTAAGAATTATATTATACTCGACGATACGTTGTATCGGAGAGGTGTAGACTGCATCCTACGTCAACGCCTCACTATGAAGAAGCAATTATCATACTTAACTATTTCCATACTGGAGCATGTGGCGGTCATTTGTCTGGGTTGGAAACAACCCAAAATATTTTATGAGCAGGTTACTTCTGGCTGACACTAATCAAAGATTGTATTGAATTGGTCAAGAAGTGCCACCCGTGTCAGATATTTTCTCGGAAGATGAGGGCACATCCTGCTCCCATGTTTCCTATCATCACAGTTGGTCCCTTCACCAAGTGGGGGATTGATTACACTACATGAAACCCTCCTTCATCTAGGGGGCACCGTTATATCATTGTATCCGTAGACTACTTCACGAAGTGGGTCGAAGCTATGCAAACGTTTAAATATGATGGGGAGACTGCAACTCTCTTTTTATTCAACCAGATAATAGCAAGGTTCGGCGTCCCGAGAGAGATTGTCACTGACCATGGCAGTCACTTTCAGAACCAGATGATGAACGAGTTAACATCAAAGCTTGGGTCGCGGCAAGAACATTCGTCACCCTACTACCCCCAAGAAAATGGATAGGTGGAAGCTGTAAATAAATCTCTTAAGACCATCCTACAGTGAACGATCGACTCAACCAAGTCAAATTGGAATTTGATGTTATACTCGACATTACGGGCTTACCGAATGTCTATTAAGAATGCAACCAGTTTCTCACCTTTTCAACTCGTTTATAGGCTGGAAGCATTCTTTCCTATAGAATGTCAGATCCCATCCCTAAAATTGGCAGTACAATTATTTCCAGACACTTCTCCACTTGAAGAATGGTTATTATACCTTGAGCGGCTCAATGAGTAGCGTCGTGATGCGGCCCTGGCCAATGAGGCTCACAAACATAAATTCAAGTGTCAGTATGATCGGTCCGTTCATCCTCAGGTTTTCTATGAAGGCGACCTTGTCCTAGTCTATGATCAAGATAAGGACCCCCTGGAGTAGGAAAATTCAAACCCATGTGGTTCAGACCCTTCATCATAAAAGAAGTTCTAAAAAAGGGTGCTTATCATCTGGTTGACTTTGAGGGAAATGATTTGGCGGAGCCTAGAAATGGGCTCTACCTCAAGAAGTATTACTCATAGGTAGGTCACTTTGGGTAACTTTTTGTAACATATGTATAGTCTTTATACTATTACTTTCTAGTTTCTTTTAGTATTATGGACGTGTCATTTTTGATGTTATCTTTTGTCACTGTGGCATATGTCAAGTGAATCATAGGTGTTCATTGGGTATGCAGATGGTGCTAGCCAGCACACTCAGAGACTTTCCTTCATAGCTTGGGTAATTTTTACACCTCGAGGCTAGTTATTATCTTCCAGAGGTATATGCTTAGGTGACACCACAAACAATGTCGCCGAGTTTAGTGTAATTATTGAGTTGCTTCGTGACACCCTGTCATTTGGTATCTCGCATCTCCGGGTCTATTTAGATGCTTAGTTGGTTGTGTCTCAGTTAAATAGAGTCTACCATGTTCATGATCTAACTTTACACCGACGATTCCTTAGGGTACGTCTCTTAGAACAAAGCTTTGATTATATTACATATTTTCATGTTCCTAGAAGATTAAATCAAGTTACAGATACTCTAGCTAATCAAATTTTAGACTAGAATCTCGCACACATATAAAATACATACACATAAACATGTAAAATACATTTTAAAGGAAAATATGATCCATAAGACACAAAAAGACATAAAAATTCATATATAATATCATAATCATCAAAGTACATAGGTGGATGCAAGCGCCTTAAACATATGACCAGTAATGAGTCATGGGGCTTATTCCCTCAAAACATATATACAAGTAGTTCTCTCGGCACGTGAAAATTCTAGACTAACTAAGGTCAGGGGCTGTGGGCCCTGTTTTAATGATCAACAACATTTTCCAAACGTCGAAATAGTCGGACCCACATCCGTGGTGCCCCCACTACATGAGTCTGCATAGATGGTGGCAGATCCTCAATATCTGCCATAGGGACTATGCGGGTGAGCGAGGTAAAGTTTCACTCAAATCGTCTCAAAACCCTCTCAGCCTCACCAGTTGGAAGCTCTTTTATTGCTGTTGGTCTCCCCACGGCGGCAGGTGCGGCCCCTGGCCGAGGACGACACCTTTTCCTCGCGTAATCCACAGGTCACACTGGTCCCACATCTGCACATAATAAACACATATCTATCAAATACTCTGGTATAAAAAAAATGATATATATCAAAAACAACATAAAAATTACATACGTTTCACAAAAAAAAAATGATGCAAACTTAGCCATCTCTCCTCGCTCCTCACCAGGAGGTACCAGTATCTCAGTATCTCTCAATAAATCAATCCCAACATAAGGGTAATCCTCTAGGACTGGGATCCGTCGCGACAACCAAGAAAATAAGTCATCATCAAAGGACTCATTGGTCCTTCCACCACCCTGTCATGGCAGCAACACTGCCCACTGCAAACAGTAGGAAGAGAGGTCTGATGTCCTTGTACCACCACTTGAGGACTGAAACTAGGAACTCTTTCAACGAAAAAAGAGCATAGAATCATCCTGAACCCGAAGTTCCTCTGCGTCCTCAACCGGAAATATGTCAGCTGCCTCTTCATACAATACAACAGTGTAGTGCTCCAGTCAAATATCTGTGCATTTAAGCACTGGACTACATAGTTCATCTATGCATGAGACGTCTGATGTAGAGCTGCAGAACCAGTCATCCATCCAATAAGAAACACAATCACCTGTAATGATAAATAGATGATCTTGCTTCTTGTCACTGAGAGCTCGACCGGTCTATACCAGCGTCACAATAAATTCCTATTAATTCCGATATGTTATGAGGCCCCGAAGGAAAAGTCCAGAAATTGATTGGTTCCCCTCTCTTGGAGAGGTCAGTCAAAAAATATATGTCCTCTTTAGTAGGCACCAGTGACTGCCTCTCTAACATAAAGGCCTCTGCGTCGGGATGCCAATAATCAACCAAGGCATTCAATAGCCTAGGTTGTGCTCGCATAAAAGGACATAGGAAAAACTTGAGTAGCCCACATTGCATTAAGGAAGCAACAACATTGGGGTCTTCCCTGACCAACTCACTAATCTCCTCATGCTCTCTTTCCCTCCAGTGAACATACATCCTACAAAAACCAAGTTCAATAGGATTAACCCTTGCTTTTAATTATTTTTTTCCACTAGATAAAGGGTCCACGCGGGTTGTAATGATGACAGTCGCATGTACACGCGTGCAGTTTTTCCTCTACCTGAGTGTACACGGGGCCTGTCATAAGAAAGCCCGCGTGGACCTAGGGCCGACCTTTTGAGGGTCGACGCCCCCCCAAAACTTGAAACTAAAAGCATAAATAAAGGTCTAAATTGTAAGAGGAGAGAGTTTATACTTACTTGGTCCAAGAAGATGGTTGTTTCATCCACCGAAGCTCCCAGAATCAATTATTTTCACAAAGGGAGAATTTTTGCTTTTAGTCAATTTCTGAATTAACAATGGTGATAATGAACTGCCAGCTTCTATTTATAGAGTTTTTTGGCCCTTTTTTGTCAATTTTTGGACCCTTTGTCATTTTTTCTAAACTGAAAATCATTTAAGATGGTTCAGGAGTTTTCTTTGGATGATCAAGGGAGGTTATCCTTTGGGTATTTGGAAAATTTTTGAGATTTGGGCGTTTGGATGGTCCTTTGGTAAAAAGTCATATTTTCCCAGCTCGTTGCATTTAAGTCAGGATTCCACCCCCACTTTCTACATCTCATTGTCTTCTCCGCTTTTCCATAGGATCGATCCCACCGAGTTGCGACACAGAACTCTCATTACTTCTTTGGAAGTGTCATAATTTGGTGGTAGATCCTACCATAACATGGATTCCCTAGGTAGATCCTGGTTGCGTGACGGTGTCCATGCTATCACTAACGACTATAGGCTCAGGAGTCTGTTAGAAAAACAGGACTGCGGAGCAATCAAATAAAACAAATGCAGAAACAAAACACAAAAGAAACACAATACAAGAGAGACACAGATTTACGTGGTTCACCCAGTGTGGGATACATCCACCAGAGAAACTGCCAGGTCCTTCCTTTATTATTATCCAACAAATTAAGGGATACAACCTACAGCAAAACCCGCTGTAACTTCCTCTTCTTTCTCTCACAGTCTCCTCTCTCAGAATACAATATTCACCATCATCCATAGCCGCAATACATTTCCCTCATAAAATAGGGTTGCCTTCTAGGGAAAAAAA
>SNQJ01S0041158.1:64414-87669 GCA_010110895.2 Picea sitchensis
CCCGCGTGGAAGAGTGTACATACTTCTGGGGTGTAAACACTTCATGGGGTATAAACATGGCTGAAAGAAAGGACCTTTGAATCAGGAAGATAATCAGGCTCTACAACCAACAGAGTCCTCCATAGTTTTTCCTGATTATGAGTTTGAGCCTCATTTCCATGATTCCTTTTCACTCTTGACCTCACCCTCGTGACTCCGAAGAAACATAACGAGTCTTCTTTTAAACCCTTTTCAAACCTTCTAAACATGGAAATATTGTCGAGTGATCTTGTGGCCTTTTACGTTCGTTAAACTGAAATTTGAAGTCACGTCTATCTGGCGGTAGTTTACCCCTTTTTCGGTCCAGACGGTCAATTGTACGAACAAAGGTATACTCTAAGGAACTTCAGTTCTCTAGAAGAGTACCCCCAGGTATCATTTTAACCCTTTTTCGGGCCTGAAGGACTAAATGTACGAAAAAGGAACCCCCACGAAGTCCATAGTTAATCTCTTTTCAAAATCCCTAAAATTGAAAAGATCGTTGAGTGACCTTATTCTTTCACACTCGTTAAAATGGTCCAAAAGAACATTCCTGACGAAGTCCATAGTTAGGCTTTTTTTAGACTCCTTAAAAATGAAAAAATGGCCGAGTGATCTTGTCTTTATCACACTCGTTAAAATGGTTTTGAATAGACATGTTTTCGGTGCTAATTTACACCTTTTTCGGACCGACTAGACTACCTTCGAAAAATGTACCCCAGTGGAGTCTCCTTTTGTATTTTTCAGACTCTCTAAATATGAAAAACCGTCGATATTACCTTCTCTCGGCTCGTTAAACTTACATCGAAGTATGTTACCATTGTGTGTCTTATTAATCTCATTTTCATACCCGCATCTTTCCCCTAATGTTGGCTTCATGTTGCTCTCAACTGAACCATCTAAAGCATGCCTTATATGCAAGCCCTGTAGCATTTTGCCTCTACGTCTTGACACCTTTGGCCCCTGGAGGATTTTTCCTGAGTGTCCAACTTTGAACATCAGTCTTGTCCCTGCACCTCGAACTTGTATGTTTGCAACACTCATTCCTCCTTTGTAATGTAACATTCTTTTATTCTTTTTCCAAAATTATTGAAAAAGACAAAAAAAATCAAATATACCCCAAAAAGAGGAAGGGAAAAGTATTTTCTTTGTATTGGCATCATAATGAGTCTCCCTTGGATAAAACACATCTGTCCATTTGTTCGATAAACTCTAGGATTTAATACGACCTTAGGAAGTTGTTCTCGCTACACAGAGCTGTATATATCTCTAGGAAGATGGATACTCTATGTGTATATCTTTTTTATTTTGAGATGTAGCTCCACTGTGTATTGCTCATGGCTACACTTTATATATTTATATGACATGTATCTACAGTGTATTTGATTGGTATCCATGATTTTATTTTATCCCGAGCATGGTTTATGCCCGCCTCGGTGAGACAATTATTGTTTTGTAGATGACACGTCCTGATTTCTGGTCCCTGGGCTCACTTGTTCAACACATCGGTGAAGATTGTTAATGTATTTCGACCATCATATGCTCTTCTAACCTCACAAATTAGGGGGCATCTATTATAACCCTAATTTGCACCAGACATGCTTACCTGGCATCAGGCCATCTCAGATTCCTTCTTTGCCAAAACACTAGTGAACAATTCTTCTTAAAAACCCCTTTTATAAATACCCGCGTGCCCTGCTCCATTACTTCACGCATGTACATGCTAGCTGACCCAAGACAGCCCGTGTGTACCTACAAAAACACGGAAAAAAGAAAGTTGTTGATATAACACATAGTTTTGGGTAAGTTAACTAAACCTTTTTCCCATGCATGGACAGTCACTCGACCAAATACCTAGCTTCTTCTAGCCTATAAAAGAAGGGTTAGGGGTCCTATTTGAAAGGGGGAGAATCATAGTAAAGAAACTATACCTGATTGAGCATTCCCTTTGTCCCAACCTTTATCCATCCTTGTGCAAATAGAAGTATAGAGAAAAGCAGTTGGAAGACAGTAGAAGAAGAGCCCACGACCAGGATCGAGGAGTAGTAGCCGACCTTATCATTGTAATGTATCATTGTGAAGTTAATAAAAGAATTTATTTTCCTGTCCCGCCATATGAGATTGTCATTATTGGAATATTGATTATATGATTGATTAAATCTCTAACCCATTAGTTCATAGATCAAATGCATGTGGATTTATTTGTTTGTCTTTAGTGAATGCAGGTCATTATTGGGAGGAGGGTTGCAGTCAAAGAATGACCAAGCACGACAAGGTATCGACATCAAACACGAAGAATAAGGTACATCAACTTAATCTCTTGAGCCTTCTATTTACATATGAGTAATGGGGGTCTAGTCATGGGACGATGGTAAAAAGTAAGAATCTTTAGGTCATTTATGCATGCATGATAAAACCCTTAGTTCGTAGGATGGATTTTCCACCCACAACAACGTTCCACTGCTGGAACTAGTTTTTCTTACTTGTGACACTCATTCCCTCCTCTATATCGTAGCATTCATTTGTTATGAAAAAAAAAAAAATGGGCAGGAAGGGAGTACCATATTGTAATTGGCAGTAGTCGAATCACATTTGAACAAAGCACAAATTTATTGAGTCCTTGTTTCATCATAATTTTTGGTTTAGCATGGCCTTAGGAAGCTGATCTCACTATAGAGTTTTCTCTACCGACTGGTTACTCTTCCAGTCTCTATAGAGAATGATATTGATGCCTCCTGCATCTAATTGTCACATCATTGAGTCTATGCTGCTAAAGTCCACCATATGTCTCATGCTCTTGTTCAAAGGAAGTCTCACAACCTGCGTTAACCACTCCTCAGAAATATTGACTTTGCATGTCGACCATACCCTCAGTTTGTCTTAGAATCACATGATACTATGGTCTCATCATGCACCCTAGCCCTACTTGCATCATCAATAGGTCACCTTGAACCCAACAATCGATATTTCATCATTGGTCATTGACTAGGTGGTTTCCCTTATGTTTGACATCAAGACATCTATTCACACTTTGGGATTCACGCAATGTCTTGGATTCCATTATCCTTATTGATGGTTTCCTCGCCTTTGTCAGCAATTTTCATCATTGGCTGCTATTTAGAGGGTCTTTTTCGTCTACCGCTTGCATTTGATACAAACAAAATATGCACAGGGTCATTGGTTCATGAACATGTTCTTCGTCTGATCTCCACCAAATCATGAAGCTACTTCTTTGTTCCTTATGTTGACTGATGAGAGATGCCTTAATGATCTCCTTTTAGCGGGTCTCTTTCCATTGACTTCATCTCATCTATTCTGGATACGAGACCTAGAGTTTTATGAGTACCTTGAGGCTTGCAGTCATTAGTGGCAGACTCTCTCACCATGGACAAATGGGAATACATCAATGTGTCTTGATCAATGGATTTATCAAGTGTTTCACACTGACTCCTTTATTCATACTTGTAGGAATGTACTTGGTGCCTTGATACCTAATTTCATTATTGGTAGGATTTCTCACGTTTGTTAACATTATACCTCAATGACCGGTAATCAAACGATGTCTCATTATGTTCGAATTCAACTCCTTTATTCACATGATGTAGACCTGCACCCTTGGTTGATAGTGTAGAATACTTGAAGAAATCACTATGTGGCCATAGCTCTCCTCAACTGTTGCTTCCCTTTCATTGGACCGACACCTCTTTGACTTTAGTGATCATGGGAGATCAGATTGTACTTCATGGTATACAGATATCTTCATATTGATTTTGAGACTGGTTTCACTGGGCCTTGTTCGTGACTATGATATCTTTTGGCATGTAAGCACATTTGTATTTGCCTATTCATGGCCATGAAAACTTGTTTGGTATATTTTCCACATGGATCTGCATTGTTATCTTGGCAGCCATGTATGCAAAGCCAATACATAATGTAATGAGTAATTGAGTTCGTCCAGCTGGTTTTCTACCACTCCACTTCTGGCTTATTTATAATGTATTTCAGCCATCGCAGATACTCCTCTGATCTCACACATTAGGGGGCATCTGTTATAACAAGATTTGCCTCACCACTGCTATCTTGCACAGAGGGCCTTTTTCCATTTCCTTATGCAGAATTATCATCCTTTTTTGATGAATCCAGAGATAAAAATATACATTTTTCCACATATACTCTCCCTATTAGTTATACAAGATGTGTATACGTTGGCGGATCCACTACAACCCGCGTACATCGGGATTTATGCTAGAAAATACAAAATAAGGTCGGGTTTCCATGTCACAACATTAGATGTCTGATCCTTAGCCTTCCATATACTAGAAATGTTCTAACTCGGCCCTTCAGTTGCATTCTGAAGGCTATAAGAGCACAATTTCGAGCTATGGAAAAGAAGAGAAAGCATTCAAATTTTAGAGCAAAGTTACTCTGGATAAATTACTTCATATTGAGTCTGCATCCCTCTGTCCCTCAAGTATAAACAAAGTGTTCAACACCCAAGCTCTTTCCCTATTGTTGAGAGGATCTCATTGCCTCTTTCCTATGAGATTGCCTTTGGTAGAGGATTGAAGTGGTGGAGACCCAGTTGGAAGGAACTTGGTTTCTTGGTTTTGGACCATGCCGAAACGGAAGTCTGTAATGTTGTCACTTCTGCTGATCAATTATTAATATAAATACTCCTTTCTCGTCCTATTGGTATCTTGAAAATATATGATTATTATCCATGGGCGTGTTTGTAATTCTTATTAATTGATTATGCTATCTAATTTTCTAACCCCTTTTGTATAATCACTATGTACTTTCTCTACTTGTTTGTTAAGAACTTCTTGCAGGTATAAAGATTTCGGTCAAAGTGCTCAACGGTGGAACATCATCAAATGTTGGATCGAGGTACACCTCTTTCTTATATTTCACATTAGTCTATATAAAATATGTTGGAATTGAGTTGATTTATGCAGTCATACCTATGTGTTGTGGTTTACCCTTGGCCATAGAGAGTTTTTCCCTTGTAACACTTGTAAGAAAAGTTATGGATTTTTCCTACAAGAGAAATCAAGATAATGCCAGCTCTGTTACCTTCATTAGAGCATGAACCATAAAAGTGCATGTGCCACATACCATCATCTAAATCAATTGGTTCCATGGGAATGTTACCCTCCTTAGCAAAGATAGAATACACCCCTAGGTCCTTTTCGATGTATTTTACATTAGGTTGTGGGGTACTCTCGATGTAAGGTGAAATCCATCCCTCTCTAAGGACTATAATGTTTTTAACATTCCGAGGAATGGATAAGTGTGTCCCATCGAGTGAGAGGTATCCTCCCATCAAAGCTTGACAATCTCTTCCCAAGATGATTGAGTAATTTCCTACTAGCATATCAATTACCTGAATACTAAGGGTTGTCCTTATTTCAGGGTGAGCGCACAAAACTAAGGTCACATCTTTAATCTAGCCTATGGTTTTTTGTTGTAGACTATTATAGGAGAACATGCTTCTGGTGTTTTCATTTGTACAATAAAAGCCTAGATCTTCCATAATAATCTTCGACATCACACTTGGGCCTGAACCACCATCAATGAGGCAACAATGGGAAATCTTATCCACAATCTTTACTGAAATGTAAAAAGGGGGATTTTTGATAGGGTATCTAAATTTATGTACACCTACTTTATTTACAGACAAATCCTCTTCATTTACCTCTTCAGAAAGATTGGCTACAACAAAATATTTTCCTTCCATGAATTGTTTCATATGCATATGTTGTTCAAGGATGGAAACCATGTCTAGAAGGGTTTCATTTTCTTTGATATTGTCCAACTGATTCAATATATTGTAATTGGAAGCGGGGAGAGGGGAAGTTGTTCCTTGACTTTCAGGAACCTTAGGAACCTGAACAGTAGCAGCAGGTGAGGATGAGCTTGGGATAGAAGAATTACAAGGAGGATCAAATTTTCCCTTGGGGGCATAAGATTTGTTCCCAGTATTGATGATCATGACATCTTCTGACTCTGCAAAATATAGGACAATGATAGTGGTTTATGGTATTTTACCAAATATCTTATCTTTGTCACTCTTCCTTACCTCACATGTGGCTTCCTCGTGGTGTTCCTCACAGAAGTTACACCAACTTCAAGGCAATATAGCTTTAGGATGAAAATTATTTTCAATTGGATTTCTAAGGGGTGCATAAGAGGATGAAGCTCCAGGGGTGAGAGGGGAGACAGTTCCCTTTCACTCGAATGCTATCATATGATTATTCATGTCTTGTACTAGCTATAAGAGGGAAGACATGTCTATATGTTTAACCGATTATCCCTGAGGAAGACATGTTCTTTCAAGTTGTTCTTCATACTCTAAACAAGTATGCAGAGTGGAACCGAGATTATCAATGGATTTTTCCTCAAGCCTATGGCGGTAGGGGGAAGGTAATGCATTGTAGTAATGCATGAAATCAACTTGGTTTTGAGGTCGAATGAGTTAAGGGATTTGATTGTATAACTTAGTGAAACACAAGTCGAATCACTTGATGGTTTAACCATCCTTATAGGTGATGTTATTGTATTCCTATAACTTCTCGGTTGGGATTTTAGATTTCCCATAAGTGGATATGAACCAATAGATTGACACCTCCCAAGTAGACAAAATATTAAGGGGAAGGTCAAGGAAATCGGCCGCAGCCTTTCCCTCCAAGGAATTAACGAATAAGTGCATGAAAGTATCATTGTCATTGGCTCCTATGTTGTGACAAGAATTAGAAAATTCCACCAGGTGTTTGTTTGTAGTGACAATGTTATTTCCTGAAAACCTAGGGATATGTTCTTTGAATTTAGGAAGTGGACGAGTAGTATGTGCTAGGTTAAGAGGAGAGGACACATGCCACAGTTTGGTTGTGGCATCTTCTTGAAACTGAAAAAGCCCATACTTTTTAATGACTTTAGTGGGATTTGTGGTAGATTGGACAGGGATATGGTTGCGATATAAGCTACCAATCACTGATGAAGATGAAGACTAAGAAGAGGAAGCACTTCTAGTGCCACCAGAGCCACCACTAGATGTCATCTTGTGGATGATAGGTGAAGGATAAAAAGACAAACTTGAAGAATCAAACAAAGTTCTCCTTAGAGCACTTTGTTGGGTAGATAACACAACGTTCCTTCTTCCTATTTCAGCAATAGGATTAATTTTGGGTGATAAGGCTCTTCTTCTTCTAAAGACACGAGATTCTAAGGAAATGAAAGAAAGGCCAAAACTGAAGGAACAAGAAGGTTACTGTTGATTTCTAGGCTGTCTATGTCTAGCTTCTCAACTTTCTTGGGCACTAATATCTCGCTTAATTTCTTCCCATGAATGATTAAGCTCAACACGAGTATTGGTAGTGTCTAAAATGGTGTTAAATAGGTTCAAAGCAATGTTGGTTTGATCTTGAAGCCCGGGCCTAATATTGGGCTGCCTTGCAACATGCACAATCATTAAGCATAAAATAGTCAAAGAATCAATATCAGAAAAATAGATGCATTCAATGATAATCGAGTATAAAAATTAACCAGAGAGATATTGAAGATCTCCCCAGTATGGTCGCCAAATAAATGTTGAGGAAAAGATATGAAATGATCTTACTTAAGAATTTTCATATTCTTCTTGGCTAAATAAAAATATATGGGAATGTCACCCTATGTTTATAGCCATCAAAAATAATATCCTAACTCACAAGTATTGATTACAAGTGCTTAGGCTAGTCTTTTTATAAATACAAGTTTGCTGGAAAATTCATTATTTATAAGATTTTTTGAATATAACAGTTGTTGAAATAAATGTAGGGACAAAAGTAAAGACACCAACATGATAATCAAGACATATGAGACATAAAGCAATCCTTTATTTCATTCCAATTCATCAAAGATTCATTCTGTTTACAAAATTTTGTGAAGAAGTTTTGGACCAAAGTCAAACATAGACCTCCCCGATGAAACATACAAAAGGACCTATGACAGAAAATAAAAACCTAGACTCTAAAATTTGGATCAACTTGCCACATATTTCTTCCCACTCAAATCTGCACAATAGCCTTTGTCAGTCATGAAAACTAATTCACAAACAGACAAATCGACACAAACTATCAAAGATAGATCAACACCTCTGAAAAACAAGTGTTTGAATGATGTAATTCAACCTTGAATCTTGCTACCTACAATAAGACCTTGCTATCATAAAAAAGAATTAGGCTTATGATCAATTAAGGAATGAATGAAAACTGAACTATCCCAACACAAACTCAAGAAGCAAACCTTAGTATGCTTCTCCTTCTCTCCTCCTTTTGTTCCTCCCTTTCCTTTTGCCTTTAAGAAAATTAGAATTAGTTGAAGTAGTTGAACTACTCCCTTAGTTAAGTTAACTAATAACTCAACCAATTTTCTGTTAAGGGGGAAAGGTAGTAAATCATAATAAGGGTTTTAAATAAATAATAACTAGTAGGTGGGACCCCTTGTGACTCCCTTTAGCTTTTAACAATCATAACATAGCTAGTTAATTTAACAACATCCCTCCTTGTGACTCCCATCATCACATTCATATTTGACAATTTACCTCAATGATTTTTGCAATTATTTCCAAAATATATTGCCAATATATCCAAAAAGCATGCTGTCTGAAAATATGAAGTCAATTGTTCTCAACAATAAATAAATAAATAAAAATTAAAATCCATCTTTTCCAGACTGTGAGGCAATTGTTTCCTTGTTGTTTCTATCACCTTTAAATCTTTCTAAATTTTCCTTAGGCTGTGTGGAGCCTTTAGGTCTAATCTCGCTGATCATATGAGAGAAATCGTCCCTCCATTACATGCGAGAGGACACCGATTTATCATAATCATTTGAAGGTGAGGAAGGGACAATAGTGGATTTACCTTTGACAGGGGCATGATGGGCCTCGGTTTTCAACCTTTTGCTTGAATATCCCATCCTTGTATGCATATTTGATTAGAAAATAGTTCCTTTAACAACCATACATGAAAACTCTTTTAAAATATGAAATAAATTTTGCCTCAACAACAAATCAGACTCATGCAATCCAATCCATAGAAATTGTTTAACCATTGTCAATGAGAAGGGGGTGAACAAAGGTTCTGGGATATGCGAGGGGCTTGTATTGAGAGGAAAATGTTAAAATTAAGGGGGAAAGAATCATGGTTACTTCTCACAGACAACACCAATAAAATGTAATGTAAACCAAAGAGCATGTCACTGTAATCCATCTAAGAAACTGCGATTTCAAACTGTTACCGTACAAAATTCCTCTTAACTGTAATTGAATTTTAGGAACATGGAATGAAAAATGAATATGGGAAGGCGAGGGGATTGTAATTAGATAAAAGTGAGATAATGGTAGGGAGGAGAACAAATATTGTTCAGAAAATTAATTAAGTAATCCATAAGCATTCTATATCAAACACAAAAGATCCAACACCAACCAAATAATCACTGTGCTCAATTAAACAACCACTGTGTAAAACTCAATCAATTTTTTGTATTACTTGCTCACTTTTCGAAACGAAATCATTAACACAGTGTCATCAAAACAAGACAATATGCCTTCCACAACAACCTATAAGAGTTATGTTTTTTCCCAATTGTCCTAGTTAATATTTAAAACAATTTATAAATCAACTGACAGTCATTTGTTTCAATTTGTTCCATGAAAACATCAACCCCTGTTCATGAATCATTTCTTCAAATCAAACACAGACACAAAAAATCACACCTAATTCCATTACTCAAGTCCATTTAACAATTAATTTGTAATGAGACCATACTGACACAGAATGTGTGCCCTTCTTTGAAACAATGCATCATATCCTTCAACCATACACAATGGACAATCAAAATACAATCATCAATATATCCTGACTTTCCATTTAAACGCACAACAATCACCCTTTCAAATTATATGACATTGTAGGATACACAAACCATTCAACAAAACAAAAGAGCATTTTTGTGACTATACATGTTTAATTAATCTGAATATAAACATCAATGACATTGAGCTATCAATCTAATACAGGGAGACATCAACAGTATGCTCAATCCCATTTCTCCAATCAACCCATTAACCAAAACCACTGTCAACATAATCAATAGAGATGAGCCAACAATCGAACACTGTCGACGATACACCACAAATTCATAACAATCAACAATGTACCCGACGAGATATAATAGGCTCCACTTATCAAAAGTCAATATTTGAGTAATCAAGGGTTCACTCTATAGACCAACATAGGGGAACTAGAGTCAACACCCAACAATGGGTAAGAACCTACAAGACCATACAGTGAACACATAGGGAATACCACCAATAAACTCACAGACATGGTGAGATAGGAGAGACTGTGAATAGAGGAGAAAGGCTTCATTTTGGTCCTGTAATAACACAGAGAACACGCAGGGTATAACGCTCATGATTTTCCCAATCAACCAATTAACCATGATGAGATAAAATAGAACTGAGAAATAGAAATATAACCCACTGCGCAACCATCAGTAGCATGAACAAAACCATACCCAGGTGAAACAATACGCAGTGACACAAGGTTGTTCAAACCCAACAACCCCATAACAACAAAATCACTGGGCATGGTGAGGGGACAACCAACAAATCAAGAATTAATGAAACCCTCCACCCAAAACCAATAAGGATGACAAAGAGCCTTCATGGCTACTAATACTCGGAAAAATATATGAACATGTTACTTCAACCATCATTGTAATGAAAACCACACAGAACATCCATCTCGGGGAAATATCACAATTTTACAAAGTTTCCAATCTAAATAAAAGAATAGACCCATACATCACCGAGACAATATCTATTTCATAATCACAATGGGTTCATGGATGGATAAAAATACATACCTGTAACCAAAAGCCTTAAAAACGCGAGCTTGGTCGAGCGGTTCTCCCCTTGCCTAAAAATCGGAGCTTAACAACGTCAGAACACAATTGAACAATAGACAAGATAGGGTGACAGCCAGTGGGGGGGTTATGGAGTGACGTGCAGTAAATGCACATTGCTTCTATCCATTACTCATTCAATCACTTAGTGCGTGCCAACCAACCATTTCATTAATTCATTCAATTAAATAATGCATCAAAACCAACATCCAAAATGCGCCACCATATTAAAAATTGCCAAACATACCTTAACGCATATCAAATGTTCCTTCACATGACTCAATATATTGCATACCCATTTACATCATTAGTTTGGATTAATATTGTTCCTCTTAACTCCAAATGTATAGTGCAACATCGTATAACATAGTAGCATAGTTCCTCTCTTGTGGATTTTCTTCATATTGCTTTATTTCTTTTCAATTGCTCTTATTTGTTGTTACTAACATGTATCTTTTGTAGGTGGCACAAGTAATAATTTAAGGAGTAAATGTAAAGGTAACAATGGATATCATAAGCCATTTTAACACGACATTAGATCCTATAGCAACAAACATGCATTATCCATCGTCCATTTGTCACGAATAGAACCAACATTTATCATCAATCATGCTCAAACCTGTAAGCAGTGTCGAGCAACAGTAAACAAATCAAATAAGAACCATATATGATCCTCCAATATACAAGGGGTTCCCACCTACTAGTATTATATATATCATTATCTTATAATTAATAGGGTTTAGAAATACTTTGTGCTCGAAATTCTCGTTGCTATTTTAATTGTAAACACGTTGTTCCCTACTCTTTGTCCAGTTCTCATCCCTATGGAACTGAACCCGTTGCTTGTTATTCCTGTTTTTTCCCTTTCCCTCTCGACACGTCATATTCTGTCCTTTCTGCGTCGTCCTCCATTTTCCTAACCTCCTGCCCTGGGTTGTGTTTCTCCTCCACCCGCATGGTGTTTGGTTCGTATTTGGGTGTGTGGATTTCATCCACATACACTACTGCTAGCACTTATTTTGTGCCCTCTTGCGTCGCCCAAGCGTTGGTTCTTGTGTTTCTACCGGTCGTTCCTGGAGCTCCAACTCTAGGTGGTGACATGCTGATGAAATCCAAACTGCATACTTCTAAATCTCCACCTGCTATAAAAAATGCGCACTCTCCTTCTTTTCAACTCGAATCTCTATTCTTATCCTTAGAAAAAAACACAATGACTTCATTCCCCCCCCCCCTTTTCGAACTTTATAGTGGGACGATGAAGTCACAACTGTTCTGCACTGACAATTGTCACTTTTTCACTTTTTGTTGTGTTTCCTGCGCGTTGTGCCTTTCTACACGTTAACTGCTTTACGACGCATAGTGTTTTCAATCAATGGTTTTTATGCAGTGCACTGCTAATTATAAGAGTTATATTATATCAAAACCTTCCATATCCGCCGATTTGTTTGTATTTTTATCCCATTCCTACTTTTTATGTATTTTCTTATTTTTCTCCTTTTTGTTTCTTTTTCTCATTTTCTCTATCTTAACTTCTACTATAATACACTATGTACATATTTTCTTACTGTTCTATAAACTTTTAAGTGCTAGGAGGTTGATTGTCCCTGTACAATTTCAGCAGACTCCCATTTATCAGTCCATTCAATTATGTGCCTCCCAAGTCTTTTAAATGTATCCATCTGCCGTCGGTGACAATTTTCACTTTGTATGACCCCAGCCAATGCATTATGAATTTTCCTGTATGCTAAAAAAACTTACTGAAATAAAGCAAGACTAGGTCTCCTTCCTTGAAACTCTTTCTTTTGATATTCCTATCATGCCAAGAATCATCTCTTGTTTTCTATACTTCCTGGTGGAATCCTTCTAGGATCCTGTCCTCTTCCATTTCCATGAGCTGAATTAGACTTTCTTTTACTGCGCCTCGTTCTGTCATGTTGGTAATTGTTGCGACACACAAGCTAGGTACCAGAAATTCTAATGGCACCACTGTTTTCCATACACCAACCTTAATGGTGTCTTTCCTATCAAATCTTTGCATGTAGTCCTATATGTCCACAATACTGCTGGTATATTCAAATCCCAATATTACATGTTGACATTGCATATCTGTGTTAGAGCATTCTCCAATATTTTATTAAAGGCTTCTATTGTTCCATTTGCTTGAGGATGGTATGTTTTACTCTTCTAATGATAGACTTCAAACTCCTCAGTCATAGTCTTGATAGTACCATTGATAAAGTGAGTGCCTTGGTCACTCATCAATATTCTTGGATAGCTAGATATAATGATCACTTGCTCAAAAAGGAAGTCTGTTGTTGTCTCTTCATTGCAGTCTTTGACTGGTGCGACCTCTGCACATCATGTCAAGTATTTGTTTGCAGTGATGATGTATCTAGATCCTGATCTTCTTGGTGGTGGATGAATCGGTCCAACAAATTCTATAGCCCATTTTTCGAATACTTGCAAGGTTACTTTTGGTCTTAGGGGAATATCATCCATTTTGTTAGGTTTACCAATGCTTTTACAGACATCACATCTCTAGAAATAGTCCTTAGCATCTCTGTGAATTGTTGGCCACCATAGGCCTACGTGCAATACCTTATACACGTTATCTTTTCCTACATAATGTCCTCCAGCTATTCCTTCATGAGATTCTACCAAAATCTTAGGAATTTCGTGTTCTAGTATGCATCTTCTCAAAATGTTGTTGGCACTCACCTTGTATAAGTGTCATGCAATCAATTGATAGTATATGGATCTGACTACCATATTTTTCTTCCGCGCAATGTTAAACTCTTGTGTTGCAGTCGTTGTACTCAAGTATTCAATGATTTAAAAAAAAAAAATCATCATCTACTTGGACTAAAAATAACTGGGCATTACGGATGTTGTCTTCCAAGTTGGTAGGTTCTTCTCCATTGGTTACCCTTGACAAGTGATCTGGTCCTGCATTCAACTTCCCTGGTTTGACTATTAAGTCAAAATAAAATTCTTGAAATAACAGTATCCATCTATAGATCCTACCCCCCAACATTGGCTTGTTGACTAGGTATTTTTGGGTTGAATGATCTATGAACATCATTAATTGTTTTCCCAGTACATAATTGTTGGGTATGTGTTATATTCTTTGCATGTGTGTGTGTGGGCGCATCAGATTCGATAGTTGCGTCTGACGATCCAAACTTCCTTTGCTCTTTGTGTCATGTGCATTGGGATCTTTCCTAGGGGGGGTGCCAAGGGGGCCTAGGTATTCCCCTCCTGGTTATGCACAACGTTCGGGGAAATGCCCCAAAATTTGTTTTTGGGCATTTTTTTCTATTTTTAGCATATTTTTCTATTTTTAGCGGTTTTCTAAATTAATCCTGGATTAAGGGATTAGGGTTTTGGTAGCTACGAAATACCTAAAACATTGTATATATTGTATGGTGAATGGTGAAATTAATATAATGAGTATTTGAAAGCTGCGGCACCAAGGAAGACTAGTTTTATCCTGGTTAAGGGTTTCCAGCGTAAATATCTATGTACTATGTGTATGAGCCATTGATTAATTTATGTTTTACTTAAGAATATATATGCATTTCTTTAATTCAAAGGTTTAAAACTTACATGTGGTATCAAAGATCGTTTTTGGATTTAGAGGGATGCCTTTGTTATTGAGAGTTTGGCTTGGTCTTGATAAATCAAGTTTATCTTTGGTCTGTGATAAACCTGGGTTTAGTGGGAGATTTTGCAGTGGTTATTCGAGTGTAGAAAGAGGAATGGAGAGCTATTCTAGAATCGAGATAGAGAAGTTAAACAGTAAAAACTTTGAGCTATGGAATCTCAAGATGGAGGACCTAATTGTAGACAAAGGACAATGGATCACTGTGGATCCTGGTACACAGCCTACAGGTATGAACCTATTGGCACACAGACGACTGGTACACAACCTACTAGTACACAAACTACTAGTACACCACCTACTGGTATGTTGAAGGAAGATTAGGAGAAGTTGGACATAAGAGTAAGGAGTATTATTCGACTCTGCCTGGAAGATTCAGTGTTTTTTAATGTCTTGGGAGAATCTACAACCAAGGAACTATGGGATAAGTTAGGGAATTTGTATCAATCAAAGTCCTTGGTAAACAAGTTGTTTCCTCGAAAGGAGTTGTATCATTTTTGGATGGAAGATAGAGATTATGTGACAGAACATCTAAATTCCTTTAATACTTTGGTAAGTGAACTTGTCTCTGTTAATATTACAATTGCATAAGAAGATAAGTGTATTACTTTGTTATGTTCTTTTCCAGACTCTTGGGATAATCTGGTTGTATCAATTGGTAGTACCACTCAATCTACATTGAAGTATGAGGATGTAGTTGCATCCTTGTTATCTGAAGAGATGCGGTGAAAAAGCATGGATGGTCATAGCACATATGCTTTATTTGTAAGAGGTCGTACCCAAGACAGGAATCCTGGTAAGTAGTTGAGGGGGGGGGGAGAGATCTAAATCTACAGGTAGATCTAAGTCTCCAAGAAAATATTTGAGTAAATGTTGGAAGTGTGGTAAACCAGGGCATTGCAAGAAAGATTGCAAGTCTAAGAAGGTTGATAAACCAAATGGATCTGATAGTACCTCTTCCACAGAGGAGAAAACCTCCACTGAAGAAGGAGGTGATGTTTACTTGGAATCTACAGGTACACATGCAGACCGTGATGTATGGTTGATCGAATTAGGTGCGTCATACCATATGACTCCTCACAGGGAGTGGTTCTATGAATATGAAAAATACGATGGTGGTGATGTATTCCTAGGATATGACTTGACAACAAAAATCATGGGACATGGAAGGGTTAAGTTGCTTCTAAAAGATGGAAGGATTATAACTCTCCCTGATGTGTTTGGACCTCTTCCTGTTCCATCCCTAGGTAAATTTGTGTATTATGTTTCATTCATAGATGATTTCTCAAGGAACACTTGGATTTATTTTCTTAGAAAGAAATCTGAGGTATTTGATAAATTTAAAGAGTTTAAGGCTCTTGTAGAAAATCAGACAGAAAATAAAATAAATGTATTGAGGACAGATAATGGTGGAGAATTCTGCGGAAATGAATTTGAATAATTCTTTAAAAAGTGTGGTATAGCAAGGCAGAAGACTACTCCATACACACCTCAATAGAATGGATTTTCATAAAGGATGAAGAGGACATTGGTGGAAAAAGAAAGGAGCATGCTTAGTGGTGTCAAGTTAAGACAATAATTCTAGGCAGAGGCAGTGGGTACAACATGTTACCTGCTCAATCGATCACCCTCATCAATGTTGGATGATAAAACTCCACACGAGGTATGGTCTAGAAAGGAAACCTTTCTTGAGCATCTTAGAGTGCTTGGTTTTGATTCTTATGTACATGTTCTAAAGGAAAGTAGGAGTAATATGGATAATAAAGCTAAAAAGTGTATCTTTATTGGTTATAAAGATGGTGTGAAAGGGTATAAGCTTTGGAACCCGGAAACTAAGAAGATGTTTTATAGTTGGGATGTTGCTTTTAGGGAGGTAAAAGATGTTTCCAAACAAGAATTCCTACCAAGGAAAGAAGAACCTGAGAAAATAGAGCTTGAGTTGGATGATGAAAAATCTGAATCATTTAAAGAAGATGAAGGAGAAGAATAAGAACCTCATACTCTAGTATTGAGGAGATTAGTGAGAGAAAGAAGGAAACTAGAAAGGTATAGTCCACCTAATTTCTCTTCCAATTTTTCGTAATCTATTACTGATGATGATCCCATAGCTGTCAGGGAAGCAGTGAATTTAGAGGATAGTAAACTATGGAAGAAGGCCATGGTTGAAGAAATGGATTCCTTGGATAAGAATGAGGCATGGGATATAGTTGAGTTTCCAGCTGGAAGAAAATATGTTGGTAGCAAATGGTTGTTTAAGAAGAAGTTTAATGCAGAAGGAAAAGTGGAGAAATACAAAGCTCGATTAGTAGAAAAAGGTTATTCCCAGGTAGAGGGAATTGACTTTGGTTATATTTTTTCTCCTTTTGCCAAGTTAACATCTATTAGATTTCTTTGATCTCTTGCTATTGATTTTGATCTTGAAGTGGAACAGATGGATGTGAAGACAACATTCCTACATGGGGATCTGGAAGAAGAAATATACATGAAGCAACCAGAAGGATTCATAGTGAAGGGAAATAAATATCTGGTTTGTAAACGAAATAAATCACTATATGGGCTGGATAAATAACCTAGGATGTGGTACCAAAAGTTTGACGCATACATCCTTGGATTGGGATTTGTGAGAAGAAGGGCTGATCACTATGTATATTCCAAGTAGGTTGGTAATCACTTCATTTATGTAGTGATGTATGTTGATGACATGTTGTTGGTAGGAAATAACATGGATGTTATCAAGGAGGTGAAATCACAACTATCCTCCAAATTTGACATGAAGGATCTTGGTGCTTCTAACTTCATTCTGGGAATGGAGATTAAAAGAGATCGTGCAAACATGAAACTTTGTTTGAATTAGAGAAAATATGTTGATACGATATTGCAGAGGTTTAATATGCATGGAAGTAAATTTGTCAAGGTTCCTATTCCTATAGGTGTAAATTTATATGCATATCAGTGTACCAAGACATAGGAAGAAGAAGAGGACATGTCCCATGCTCTGTATGCTAGTGAAGTTGGCATTTTGATGTATGCAATGGTCTATACTAGACTAGACATTTCACATGCAGTGGGAGTTTTGAGCAGGTATATGTCAAAACTAGGGAAGGAGCATTGGACAACAGTAAAGAGGGTCTTCAGGTATCTTTGTGGCACTACCAATTATGGATTGTTCTACCAAGGAATACCAGGATTGGATAGAGTGGTGGACATACATCGATTTGTTGATGCAGACTGGGCTGGAGATATGGATCACAAAATATCTACAAGTGGGTATGTGTTTAACCTATTTGGAGGATCAATCAGCTGGATGAGAAAAATATAGTCTATAGTGGCACTCTCAACTACAGAAGCTTAATACATGGAAACCACCCATGTAAGCAAGGAAGAAGTATGGCTACAGAGATTGTGTTCAGGTATTGGGTTGGTACAACAAGCAATGATATTAGATTGTGACAGTCAGAGTGCAATATTCCTGGAAAAGAACCCAGATTATCATTCAAAGACAAAGCATATTGATGCTCAGTATCATTATGTGAGAGACATGGTTGAATAAAAGAAGGTGTTGCTGGAAAAGGTTGACACTTTGAAGAATGTTGCAGATTCATTGACAAAGTCTGTGAGAATAAAAAATTTCTTCTGGTGTAGAGTAACAATGGGCATTGATTCCCTGGATTGTTGACTATATAATCCTATGACCCCTGTATGCAAAGAAAACAACAAGTGGGAGAATGTTGGGTATGTGTTATATTCTTTGCATGTGTTTCTATGGGCACGTCACATTCAACAACTACGTCTAATGATCCCAACTTTATTTTATCTTTGTGTCATGTGCCTTGGGCACTTTTCTAGGGGGGTCCCAGGGGGGGAAGGTATGCCCCCCCTAGTTACACGCAGCATTCAGGGTAGTGCCCCAAATTGTTTTTTGGGAGGTTTTTTCTATTTTTAGCGATTTTCTAAATTAATCCCGGATTAAGGGATTAGGGTTTTGGTAGCTACGGAATACCTAAAAAATTGTATATATTGTATGGTGAATGGTGAAATTAATATAATGAAGATTTGAAAGGTTTGGCACCAAGGAAGACTAGTTTTCTCCTGGTTAAGGGTTTCCAACGTAAATATCTGTGTACTACGTGTATGAGCCATTGATTAATTTCTGTTTTTCTTAAGAATCTATATGCATTTATTTACTTCACAGGTTTTAAAATTACAATAAATTATGAACTTCTGAAGGGCATAAACCATATCTAATCCTTCTCTTTCTGTAGTATTGTAGTTCTTCTCTGATTCTGATAGTTTTCTGCTGGAAAATTCTATAGGATGATCCAAATCCTCTGCTCCTGGTTGCGCCAGAATTGCTCCAAGTGCTATAGCTGATACATATAAATGCACATGGAATGCCTTTCCCAATATGGAAATACTAGATTAGGTGTTGTGACCATTCTTTTTTTTATGGTGTCCAAAACTTGTTGATATTCCTCATTCCACTAAAATTTAATATCTTTCTTTAACATTTTCTCCAGAGGAACAATGATTTACGCGTACCCTTTTATGAATTTCCTGTAGTATCTTGTTTGTACCAATGTTTCTCTCAAGTGGCACACTGATTTTGGTGGTGGTAAATTAACAATGACTCTAATCTTAGCAGGATCCATAAATAACCCTTGTTTACAGACTATATGTCCCAACAATATTCCAAAAGGTGTCCCAAAAATGCACTTCTTGATATTCAATGATATCTGACACTGCCTGCATCTTTCCAACATCATCCTTAACACTTACACATGGTATTTTAATATTCTATATATGGTCCAATCATCCATATACAATTCTAAAAACTTATGTATGAGCTCCCTAAAAGCATCTATTACAACCCTTGAAAATATAGTTGGTGCATTCTTCAACCAAAAATCCATGACTATGTACTAGTGGGATCCTCATTCTGTGGAAAAAGTGGTCTTGTACCTATCTTTTGGGGCTATCTTGATTTGATGGTAACCTGAGAATCCATCTGTAAATGAGTATGCTTCATGGCCTCCTACATTCTCTAATACCTCATCTATGAAAGGGGTGGGAAAAGGGTCATGTAGGAAAGAATCATTCAGCTTCCTTAGGTCTACACAAATCCTTATCCCCCCTTGTTTCTTTTATTTCACTACCATATGGCTTATCCATTCATTCCTACATTGGTTCTATGATTCTAACTTCTAACATTCTATCAATTTCTGCTTTCACTTTCTACTTATATATTGAATTTAGTCTATATGGTCTTTGTCTGACAGATCTAGCCTCAGGCTTGAGAGTTATCTTCATCTCTCTTAGCTCTCCTGCTATGCCTTTCATCTCTATAAACATTGTTTTGAATAGGTCATTGTACTCATGCAGTAACTCTATTATTCATTCCACTGTTTGGTCATCCTAGTAGTCTCCAATGCTGGCCATTTTGAGATTCTCAGTTGTCCCAATGTTGACTTTCTTCACCTTGATTGGCTCAACAAACACTTTTGATTCTATAGATGGACCTTCCACCTCTCTTTCACCTTCAATTTCTGTAATATGAATGTTGCGTGGGTCATCTTCATCTGGTGCTTCTTCCTACACATGGTAGCATGACAGTAGTTCTTTGACTGTCTCGTTGTTCTATTGTTGATACTATGTCATGAGTTCAACCTCTAGTTCATCAAAAAATATTAACCCTCTTATTTTTTTGAGTGCTAAATCCATGTTGGGGTTCTCATGTTCAAATGAGAAAGCGACAATAAAATTTTGTTGTAAGGTTGTCCATTCTCTACTGCCTTTGTGCAGTTCCTGGTCTACATACAAGTTTGTTGTAATTCCTTCCAATGTGTGGATGAAGGGATGAGGCCATTCCTCTGGTGGCATCATCCTCCATAGTATTCTACACTTCTCCAAGTGTTCTGTTGGTGTCCCATTTCCATCATATATGTACATCTCATTTCTTCCCTGCTCTGCGCCGAATCTAATGCGCAATAGTCTCTTACATTGGTACCATTCCTTAACTGTTTCTTTGTGCGCACCCAAGCATCCTGAAAGTGTTTCTTTGAGTGAAATGTCTAGGGCTAAGAGCCTCTAATTATCTAACACTTCATCTTCATATCTTTTTAGTAATTCTTCTAAGTCATTCACCCCATGAAAACTCGGGGGTTCTCTTATCTCTGTACCCACCCATCTTACTGTGCGGTCTATTCTTGCTCACCTTCTTGTAGATCCTTCATGTAATATTTGCTGCCAATTTTCCAACTCTTTATCTGAATCAAAATAATATGATGTGATGCTCCTCCAACTGAGTACTCCATATATAGTTGGGTTGACATAATATTATTCACGCGATGTGGTTTTGTATAACTGGTTGATTTCCTCCATGTCTAAGCAGGTAGGTTGTACGAATCTTTCTCCTTATGATGGATCTAATGGAGCAATGACTCTTTATTATTATGATGAAATTTCATCTTCCTTGTCTTCAAGTATATTATGGTCCAATTATCAAATTCTCAATCCAGACCAAGCAATATTGGATAAGGTGTTGTGCCATCCATTATTTTTATCACTTCAAATTCTACCTTAGTGCGCACTCCATCCACATCTACTGTCACACCCTTAAGCCTTCCAATTGGTATAACTCTTTGTTGGTTTGCTATATTTAATTGGATATGTGAATATCCTAGTGTGGGATCTCCCATACACTGCCATGTATTCTTGGGTAACACATTTACCTCAGAGCCTAAATCTAGTATGATGTCCCCCATGTTGAAATCTCCAATGTTGGCATTCAGTTTGAATTCCCTTCTTGTATGGAGGTGATTGACTATTTTTTGTTATAACTTCCCCTCTACCTCTGTGTTTCATTTTTCTAACATAGTTTGCAACATTTTAACATATGATTGGTCATTCAGTAGCTTAACACAGGATTGTAGAAAATTCTTTATGGTACTTACTTGCGCTATAAGCGGTACTTCGCTGGTGTGGTCCATTGATAAGGGAATCTTGTACATTGATAAATTCTGAGTATGTTGCGTAGTTGATGTAGATGAAACATATTTCTTGAGGAAATCTTGTATTGCCTCCTTGAATATTTATTTTTATTTCCCCACATGGAACTCTTTCTGTGGTTCTGTTTTCTTCTTTACCCATTGGTGTTTTGTTGGATCCTATCATACTGTGTCATATCCTGTATTATCACCTTTGCGCGTAACTATGTTGATATTTATTCCATCATCCCTCACTTATTCATAAATCCACTATACATTATGATTGTTTTGATTCCTCTTTTCTTGAATTTTCCCCAAAAGTGTTGGGAATTCCTTTGTATCATGGTCTGTTGCGCAATAATACATACATGTCACTGGTGGAAGTGGACATTGTTCGACAACACAGGTATTCCAACAGAGCACACATGTATTCCAACAGAGGATGAACACCTTCAGTAACCACTCACATAATTATATCAAATATCAACACACCGATGTTTTCACGTGGTAAAACCCCTACAGCCCCAGCCCCAACCAAAGCGGCCACTTGGAGCAGTTTATTAATGCAAAGAAAAAGGATTACAGAGAGATTTTACAAGAGAGTTTCTCACAATCGATCATCAGCAAATGACCCTCCATGCTCTTTAAATAGAGATCCTAGACCAATCGGGTGTTAAGCCACGGATCAATGGCCGTTATGATCGAGGAGAGTATGAACCGTCAGATCACTCTATGTCAGGAACATATCGTGACCGTCATATTTCCTAACTACAAATGCATACTAATGCATACTAAAGAAACACACTTTTACCTGATGACATATTAGACCAAGTAGATCTTAACTAACTCCTAAGTGTCTAAATATCCTAACATCCCCCCTTAAGAACAACTTGGGATAGGATTGAAGGATTTACAATAATGACACAATAGGAGAAGGAAGGAGGCATTAGAGCCTATCCCCCCTTAATGACAACTTCCTGAACTCCTAACATAGATCGAAGTTTGGAAAAAATCGCTTCTGTAAGAGACTTTGTGAAAATGTATGCAACTTGATCTTCTGTAGGGCAAAAGAGCACTTCAATAACTTGATCATGAATGAGCTTTCTGATGAAGTGCATGTGTAGCTCGATGTGTTTTCTACGTTGATGTTGAAATAGGTATTTGGCAATCTTGATTGCACTTTGATTGTCACACCAAAGGCTAGTTGGATGATGGTGCTGGAATCCAAACTCTGAAAGGATATGTCGAAGCCACAGGGCTTCCTGACTTCCATTTACCGTTGCTCGGTACTCTGCTTCCGTGGAAGAAAGTGAAATAGACTATTGTTTCTTACAAGCACAAGTGATAGGTCCTGAACCAAGGCTGAAAACATAACCTGCAGTAGACTTATGATCATCAGGGTCGCTAGCCCAATCTGAATCAGTGAAACCAACCAATAAGGGAGTCCCCCCTGAAATGTAATGTATCCCAAACTGAACAGTACCACGAACATAGTGAAGTATACTTTTAGCTACTTTCCAATGGATTTCATGGGGTGTTTGCATATATCGGGCAACAAGACCAACAACAAAGGAAAGATCAGGACGGGTATGAGTCAAGTATAAGAGGCTACCAACTAACTGACGATACAGGGTGGCATCAACTTC